>CM022947.1:81260456-81460505 GCA_012931725.1 Litsea cubeba | reverse complement strand
ATGCTTGAAAACATGCCACAATGCCAGGTCTTGCAAGGGACCAGTGCACCCAAATTCAAACTCTCTTCGTTCAGCATCACAGCCCATGGCACCTTCTCAAACAGCATCACAGCCCATGGCACCTTCTCAGGCAGCATCACAGCCAATGCCACCTTCTCACCCCATGTCAGCACACAAGGTACAATGTTCTCACCCATATTTTATACTTCTAACTAGATTATATGCATTTACTCACTAAGACATTGAATTTTTTGATTGATCAGGGAAAGTCAGACAAGCTTCTTCTCAGCCGTTGCCGACTTCAAAGCCACTCTCATCAACAAGTAATAGTTGTGGTAGAGGGGGGTTACAAAGAATGAGGTCTACATCAACACCCAGGGGTAGAGGGAGGATTGGAGCAGGAAAAGGCAGCTCAAGGACTGCTTGATGTTATCTTGATTCACTACTTTAAAAACTTTTGTCTTGATGAAGTTGTAAATAAGATGATGGTGCAGCATAGATGACTGTTTGGTTGATGTTGGTGTTTTTTACTTTTTTTAAATAACTCTTTATGTTGATGATGACTGTTTGGAGCAGCATAGATGACCCTTTTTTATTGTCTTGATTGATTGTTATGTTGATGATGACTGTTTGGAACACTATATATGACCTTTTTTTATTGTTTGCATTGACTTTTTAAATGGGTTTTGTGATATAGTACAGAGGTGCAGTTCATTTGTTATGAAGTAATTGTTGATTCAAAAACCTTTACTAATGTTATTCTACAATTCTAGGATTCTGTTTGGCCAGAGTCTGATCTGGTAACATTATTCTTCTTCTTATCTGTCTCAAACCCATCTTATCTTCTTTGTATATCAGATTCTTTTATTTTTTAAAGGCATGAGTTTTCCTATTTGACAGGTTTCATGTAATGGGTTTGTGTTGATTTCCTTTGTGGAACATAATTCTAAGAAAGTCTGATTTGGGGGTTGTTATTATTTTTTTTTATTGATGTTCAGATCTAACAAAGCTGTCAAATAGTATAGTTGAAATAAAAAAAAAATTGAAGCGCGTGCATAATGAACTGTGAGACTGAGTCACTGTATCCATCTATTTTGAGGGCCCCATGAGAGTTTTCATCATCAAATGACGTTGGTGATTCTGCCATGCATACATGTGGGCTCTCCATAATCTTGATGTAATATAGTTAAGAATGAAATTTAAAGGTCAGTCAATTGTTCTACTACAGGAATCAAACGAGACTTCCATAGCCATCTCAGGTGAAATGAAAGTGGTAGTATGCAAATAAATTGAAGACAAAATAACTGAAATAATTTCATTAACATTGACAATATTTTTTTCATCAAAATATTTCAACTGATACATATGATCATGGTCTTTCCAACCTGTAGAACCCATCTACAGGGGTGGAAGCCATAAGTAGGTAGCACATGAAGAAAAAAAACACAATTCCAGCCCAAGTCCACATCAACAGACGTAAGTAACATTTATTCCTTCCACAAGCTGTCTTCAGTTCCTTCTCCAACACATCAATCTTATCCAATAGCTTCTGTACTTGATCAATTTCTTCATCAACCCATTCAAAAAACCCACATGCTGGCTGGATCTGAAGAAAAATTGGAAAAAAATTAAATTAATACTTGCATTGAAGACCATACATCAGCTATGTTACAATCAGATATTTGAAAGCACTTGCCCCATATAGTGCACAGCCAAGAAACCTCCTCCCCATGTTCTGCTGTGTTCGGGAAGTTCTAAGAGCAGCCCTATGCCCGCAGTGACAGTATCGAATTTCAGCATCACGTTGAGAGCTTAGGCCACGAGAACAATGGGTACATGAGTTTTGGGAGTTTTGAGAGGAAGCCATTTGATATGGCTGGAAAAAGGAATGACTGAGATGCTCCAGATCTACTCTTATGGCTTTCCATGTTTCATAGCCTTGTTCAGGGGCAAATTTGCCTTTTTGAAAAATCAATTTGGCGCCAGTATGCACCATAGTCGTTTTATACTGCCTACAACGTTACTACTAACAGTTTCCGTCCATTTTGCATGTCAACACAAACTACAGGTAGGTTTAGTCACAAATACCAAAGTATAGGGGGTACTCTGCAAAACGGCCAAAGTCCAGGTAGGTATAGTGCTTTTTTCCCTTGAAATAACTCCCTTTTGCTAATGTTATTTTCTCTCAATCAACCTCGTTCACTTGCAATCAAAAGCTAATTTTTGCATGGGTGATGAAATTAAACATGTTTTACCGTAAAAGGATGAAATCTTTGTGTTAGTCTAAACCTAAATAAGATCAAAATGAGGGCTTTAAAATATATTCGAATAAAATGGATTTTTCACTCGATTGCTCTGGATTTAGTCCAAGTAGGTTATATCTAAGGCAGTTTTCATCCTTTTAGGACAAATTAAACTGATTTCAATTGATCAAAACAGGATATTAACTCACAGTCAAGTAGGTTCTTGAGACTTTAAATTAATAGATAACAAGATGGTAATGAAATTTCCAAAAAATTGTAACCACGTCTGAAATCAAACATATGAAAAGGAGAACTTCCATAGGGAATGGACTGAAATCAAACATATGAAAAGGACAACTTCAATAGGGGAATGGACTCAAAAAATGAAAATCAATGGAAATGTATTGCAATATCAGAATCACATGGTGCTATGTCTATTCATCCAAGCCAAAGCATTGCAACATATGGCAACAGCGAACAAACAGGCACCTTCCAATACTTTTATACGTATAGGCAACATCAGCATTCCAAGAGGACCAAGACAATATCGTGTTGTGGGGCGCTACTTTCGTAGTGATGATCGTGGTGGTGGTACAGCAACATTCCAAGACAATAACGTGTGGTGGGGTGCAGGGTGGGAGGCTACTTTCGTAGTGATGATCTTGGTGGTGGTTTTGGGTTGGGTTTGGGGTAATGACGATCGTCGTGTTTGTTACACCCCGATCCAATTTGATTGTGTTTAGCCTTAATTAATTTTATTTAATTTAGTTTAATTATATATTTGGGTTAGACCTTGAGTTTTGGGTAGGTGGTTGAACTCGATTTGGCCCATTTAGGTCAAGCCAGGACTTTTTCGTAATTTTAGTTTTTTTAATTTACATCACATGCATGTCATCTTGGCATCATTGTGTGTATCTTGATGAACACGTCGATTTTCATATTGGACACGTCCTCATCGGACCTCAAATTCATTAAGTGGAGCCTCATTTGACTCAATATGAAAATACTAGAAATGAGATGGGTTTTCTTATAAATCTGCAAAGGACCATCATAAAAACCAGTCTTCTTTTTAGTTCGCTATAGCGAACATAGGTTCTGGAAATTGGCTTTCTTGTTCCAAAACACTTCAGTCGTCGCTTCAGAATTTCCGGTGACTTAACCACAATCTATTATAACATAAATACAAAATTACAATTTAAATGGACCCAGAGTTTTCCAAACCCATGAATTAGCTAACACAATGAAATTTCTAACAGGCTCTCAATTAACATTGCTGACTTGGATTAATAAGCCAAGGTGGCACAAGGAGGGCCCATAATTCAATGTTTTTCCTAACTAACAACTAGCTTTAAGGTACAATAATAGAGTATGGAGGTCTTTATTTGTAAAATAAAAAGGTTAGTGGTTATTTCGATTCTTAAAAGATAGGAGGTTGTATGCAACCTTCCTTTTAAATTGCACTTATGCAAATCCGAGCAATCAATCTGTAACTTTTGTTTGTTTTGTCTTCTTATCTTTTCATAGCTGGTTTGGTTCGATTGAGTAATCAGCCCAAACATACATTTTCATAGATTGTATATCGAAAATTGGCCTTCTGGGATCACATGCCAACATCAATCAGGATATTAGTCACAAGTTGGATTAATCATAAGAAATTTGTATGATATATTGCCATTAAGCCTTGAGGCTATTAAGGGAGAATTTCTCGTATGAGCATACCGATATGTGAGTCCAGCTCCATCGGGGTCATTTGGGCTCACCTTGATTAGTGCAGCTCCTTTTACACTCTTATTCCTGATAATCTTGCACCATGTCCAATTTTATAATCATTGAACATCTTACATCATTTTTTTTTTATCGGTACCTTTTACTCATCATTAGATTGAATTTAAAAAATATGAGACTGATTTTTTGCATGACGCTATCCATTAAAAGACATTTCCATCTATATTACCCTCAATTTAAAATACATTCCAAGTGGACCTCACAAGCTGGACCGCATTTGTAAATATGCAGTCCGCGCGGAGGTGAGAATCATTCCAAATTAAGAGGTTGAAATTATTCTATGGGACTGACAATGTGCTCACCCTGTTACTCCCTTGATGTCAACTATCCAGGTCAAGCGGGTGGAATTTTTAGGAAAAAAACACTCCACCTTCATGCATGACAATCGTGGGGTTTCAAAATGAGGATCGGGAGCTCTTAGAGTAGATTAGGGGCATCTATAATCCAATGATCATGAACATGTTTGTCGGCATATCACAAAGTTGCACAAAGTTGCCATTGGGTTGTGATGAAACTAAGGTCATTTATATTTCTCATTCGGTTTTCCTTAATGCAGTACTTGTCCTCTTAAAATGACAAACTTGAAAAGTCTTCAATGATCGTTACCCCTCATTAGAGATTGCCATTTCTTTGATGATAGAAGAAGTCAAATTCTCCTTTTGCAACATCAAATATCCAACCAACAACAAGGCCATTGAAAACTTCTACGGAATGCTAGTTTTTTCAGGGTCGTAACTCGTAAGTGATCTGGCTAGTGTGTAGATTGTAGTCTTGTATATGTTATAGCTTTGGGGTCTTCTTTCCTTCTTTCTTTCTTTCTTTTTTTATTTTTATTTTTAAGGTTCGAACCAGAGAACCCGTCGGAGAGGGTGTTATATCTCTAAAAAAGGAAAGTATTTCTAAAGTGACTAAAATTAGAAAAATAAATGTGCATATCAGTAAATCGATCACTGTAAAATAAGATTTTCTTTGATTCATTTTTTAATAAAGGGGAGATTATTTGATAGCTACGAATACACTTTTTATAAGTTTTAGGAATTCAATTCCTTACAAACAATGGGGCCCATTATGCAAATCCACTGGTTGCTCCATGGTGAGACACTCCACTTACAAACAATTAGGGATCAATTCCTAGTTGTAGCACTCATGGTGTGGGACTTGATGAGAAGGTGTGTACGTCATGTTATTATCAAGGTAGGGAAAAAGAAGGAAAGAAGAAAATAAAGAAAGAAATTGGCCCTTTTTATGGCAAATCTCTTTCATTCATTCTACTTTGTGAGACCAAAATCTCATCTCCTCTGTGAACAGGCAAATACCCTTGGTCATTCACTCAAACCAAACCAAACCAGCCTTTTCCTACTAAGTTGGGGTCGGCTATATGGATTTGACGATGCCAATCAAATTGTTTAGGACCATGTCCTCCGTTAGATCCATGTAGGCAAGTCCTGTTTAATAGTTTCTTTCCAACTTCTTCCTCGGGTCTCCCTCGCATTCTCTACTCCTGGCAATCTCTATGCTTTCATACCTTTTAACAGGTGCCTCCGTGGACGCCTCCTAACATGGCCGAACCATCTCAGTCGATTTTCTCTCATTTTATCTCCAATCGGTGCCATTCCTACTTTGCCCCTAATCTCCTATTCCTAATCCTATCTCTCCTTGTGATCCCGCACATCCATCTTAGCATTCTCATCTCCGCAACTTCCACATTCTTGACATGATTATGCTTTACTGCCCAACACTCTGATCCATATAACAACGTTGGTCGTACTGCCACCTTATAATACTTTCCTTTAACCTTAGGGGGACTTTCCGATCACATAAGACCCCCGAAGCACTCCTCCATTTGGTCACCCGGCCTGAATCCTGTGACTTACATCAGTACAATCCCTATCCATCCTGTTGCACCATAGATCCAAGGTACTTAAGTTTTCTTTCTCTACAATCTTTGTTGGCGCCCAAACTTCCTTCTATGTTGCCAGGTGTCCTACTTTGACTAAACTTGCATTCCATATATTCGTTTTGCCTCGCCTTAGCCTAAACCCTTTTGTCTCTATGTTTTCCGCCACATTCTAGTTTAGCATTCACTCATTCTCTCACTAAATAATGTCATCTGCAAATCGCATACACCACGGCACCTCCATCCTGGATATGTCTGGTAATCTCATCCATAACTAGGGCAAACACTACGGCTTAACGCTGAGCCTTGGTGTAAACCAATCGTGATAGGAAACTCCTTAGTTTCGTCGCCAGTCGTCCTTATAGATGTCGCGACTCTATCATACATATCCTTTATCGCCTCATATATTGCGACACACACTCTTTTCTTTTCTAGAACTCTCCAAAGAATCTCCCTAGGAACCCGATCATAGACCTTCTCCAAGTCAATGAACACAATATGTAATCTCTCTGACCTTCTCTATACTGTTTCCATTAACTCCTCAGGAGAAAGATAGCCTCCGTGGTTGATCTCCCAGGTATGAAACTAAATTGATTCTCTGAAACGTTTGTTGTTCTTTTAGTCTTCTCTCAATAACTCTCTCCCATAATTTCATCATATGGCTTCATCAATTTAATCCCGCGGTAGTTCGCACAGTTCTGATATCTCCTTTGTTCTTGTATATGGGTATAAGAATATTTTCCTTCATGCATTAGGCATCTTCTTGCTCTTTAGACTACATAAAAGCTGTTGTCAACCAACTAATGTCATCCTCCCCCAAGCACCTCCAGACCTCAATAGGGATACCATCTGACCAACCGCTTTCCCATTTCTTCATTCCTTTCAATACTCTTGGTCATTCAAACATTGATTCCAGAAATACATCTCTTAAAAATGAATAACGAAGGTGAATTTCTAGAAAAGAGTTTTAAACCACTTATCTTTTTGGGAAAATAGAATCAAAAGGAGATGAGAAATGAGTAAATCATTATCACCCTAGCAATATAATACTCAGGAAAGTGAAGGTCCTATCTATATCTACAAGTTACATCCTTCACCCCTCACCTCTTTACTAATCCTTTGGTAGACTCACTACACCATGAAACCTATGCAATTGTAATGCAAGATCTGATATAGTTTGCAACACAAATAAACCTAAGGATCTTGATTTATGCATAATTTGAAGTACTAAAAGTGTACCTTGCGCTTGTTAGACACATCATTTTAGCACCCCTATAGACAATTTCAATACTCATATTCCAATTTTGCCCCATTTGGACATTTTTGAATGATAAAATAAAATCTTCATTATCATACATATTTTATGAAGTGTTGCATATTATAGGCCTCATTTTAGAATGGATCTCACCAAACTCCACTCTTCTAATCGGATTTCACTTACATGATGATCTACTCATTGTGAATCCCCCGATGGTGTATGGATTTCGGAAATCCAATGGTCCGATTGAGAGACTTGATTTTTCTTCGCCTGGACCTCACTAGAAAATTCAAATATTTTTTCAGCCTTCAAATCATTGAGATCCTTTATGCCATTTGATCCATTTCTTGAGGTGAATTTCAATGGTACGACGATTGCGATAATCCAACGGTCGGATCAAGAGATATGCCATTTTTTCAACGAATTTAATATATTTGGGCTCCCCAAAATTCAAATCTTTTCTAGATCTTCAAATTGAATGGACAATATATCATCGAGACCTACTCATTGAGAGATTTCTGATGATACTCAGATTTTAAAATCCAACGGTCAGATCCTAAATTATGTTTTTTCTTCCAAATTAATCAGGCTTGGTCCCCTAAAAATTCAAACTTCTTGTCGACTTTCAAATGGTTCAAATCAATAATCCAAGTGGCCTCACCAGGAATCTTCCACGAACATGTAATTCTCAGAAATCCTATGGTTAGATTGTAAGCTTGATTTCTATGTATTTAGCATGCACCGTTTGGAAATAGGACTCCCGGTTAGAGAATTACGAGCGAACATAGGATTTTCCAACACTTAAGGCTCGGAAACGGCCCGCCGGGGGTCCAGAACGGGAAATGGTCGTCGGAAAATTCAGAAATCGGGACGAGCACTTCGCTCGAGGGTAGAGTAACTTGTAGGAACTGACGGTTCACAAATAGGACTCCCGTTTAAAGAATTACGAGCGAAACATGGGGTTTTCCAATACTTAGGCTCGAAAACGGCCTGCCAGGGATCCGGAATGGAAAACAGCTGCCGGAAAATTCAGAAACTGGCACGAGCACTTCGCTCGAGGGTAGAGTAACTTGTAAGAACTGACGGTTCACAAATAGGACTCCCGGTTAGAGAATTACGAGCGAACATAGGATTTTCTAACACTTAAGGCTCGAAAACGGCCCGCCGGGGTTCGGAACGGGAAACGGCTACCAAAAAATTCAAAAGCCGGCACGAGGACTTTGCTCAAGGGTAGACTAACTTGTAGGAACTGACGGTTCGCAAATAGGACTCCCCGTTAGAGAATTATGAGCGGTACATGGGATTTTACAACACTTACGCTAGAAAATGGCCTACCGGGGGTCCGGAACGGGAAACGACCCAAGGAAAAATCGAAAACCGGCGGGCAGAGTAACTTGTAGGAACTGACGGTTCATAAATAGGACTCTCGGTTAGAGAATTACGAGCGAACATAGGATTTTCCAATACTTCATGCTCGAAAACGGCCCCGCCGGGGGTCCGGAACGGGAAACGGCCGCCGGAAAAATCGGAAACCGGTACAAGCACTTCGCTCGAGGGGAGAGTAACTTGTAGGAACTAACGGTTCACAAATAGGACTTCCGGTTAGAGAATTACGAGCGAAACATGGGATTTTCCAACACTTAGGCTCAAAAACTGCTCACCAGGGGTTCAGAATGGGAAACGAGCCCCGAAAAAATCGAAAACCGGCACGAGCACTTCCCTCGAGGGTAGAGTAACTTATAGGAACTGCCGGTTCGCATATAGGACTCCCGGTTAGAGAATTACGAGCGAAACATTCCAACACTTAGGCTCGAAAACGGCATGCCGGGGGTCTGAAATGGGAAACGACCCAACAAAAATTGAGAACCGGCACTAGCACTTCCCTTGAGGGTAATGTAACTTGTAGGAATTGACAGCTCGCAAATAGGACTCCCGTTTAAGAATTACGAGCGAAACATGGGGCTTTCCAACACTTAAGGCTCGAAAACAAACCGCCGGGTGTTCGGAACGGGAAATGGCCGCAAGAAAAGTCGAAAATCGGCACGAACACTTCACTCGAGGGTAGAGTAACTTGTAAGAACTGACGGTTCGCAAATAGGGCTATCGGTTAGAGAATTACGATCGAAAAATGAGATTTTCCAACAGTTAGGCTCGAAAATGGGCTGGTGGGGGTGGGAACGGAAACGGACCAAGGAAAAATCAAAAACCGGTACGAGCACTTCCTTTGAGGGTAGAGTAATTTGTAGGAACTAACGGTTCGCAAATAGGAAACCCGATTAGAGAATTACGGCGAACGTAGATTTTCCAACACTTAAGGCTCGAAAACGGCCCGCCGGGGGTCCAGAACGGAAAACAGCCGCCAGAAAAATCGAAACTGGCGCAGCACTGTGGTCGAGGGTAGAGTAACTTGTAGGAACTGATGGTTCGCAAAACTACTCAGGTCATCCCCTTACCTATACCTGTTCAAATTGCTAAAAATCTTCACAACCATAGCCCCCATAGTAGTAGCCTTTTGGCAAACATCTCCAAAAATCTCTCCATTAACCTTAATATCCAGACCGAGCCATCCTCTCCCACCATTCAGCCTAACATCCATGCTATAAAAGCCTCTTCCAAAACTTTAATCTGGTCCCCCTCCTCAACAGACATTGCCTCAGCAGCCCTTCCTACAAAAAAAAAAAGAAACAAAAAGGAAAAAGAAATCGATCCATCTCTTTCAAAACCCCTACGGGCCCCAAACCACCCCGATATCTCCATGTTTAAAGCCCTTTATTGGAACTGTAGTGGAATTGCAAACTCCCCAACCTCCAGGACTCTGATCTTCTTGGTCAATTCTCACTCCCTTGGCATTCTCTTCCTCTCAGAACCAAAACCTCATCCTCCAATCCCCTCCACCAGAATCTAAACTTCCTTGGCTACACCTCCTTTTTTCTCCAACTTTCCCCTCTTTTCTGAAAATCCTTCCATCTGGTGTTTCGCCAAATCCTCTCCAAATATCTCTTTTTCTTTAGTTGACTTCTCCACTCAACATCTGATTATTTTCCTCTCTTCCACTCTAAATGGTTCAACCACCTACATCACTGGCATTTATGCTTCTATATCTACCACCCAACGAAGATCCCTTTGGCATAAGTTATTCTCCTTTCCCTTCCCATTACCCTTGGGTAGTCATTGGAGACTTCAATGCAGTCACTTTAGCAGCAGAGAAACTCAGCATGCACCCCATAAATTCCCTTACAACTTCAAACTTCAACAATATGCTGGCTACTTCTGGTCTCCTGGAAATAGGCTTCTCTGGTAGTAGGTTCACTTGGTCAAATAACAGGCAAGGCAGGTCCTATGAAGCAGCTCGGCTGGACCAATCCCTCATCAACCAAGCCTAGTATCTCTCCCATCTTGACTCCCTTATTCTACATCTTGTCAAACAAAATTCCGACCATTGCCCCATCTTACTACCTAGTTGTCCCCCAATTCCTACCAAATGCATTCCTATTAAGTTTGAGGAAATGTGGATTGGCCACCCTTTTTTCAAGCACCTGGTGACTTGGTTTGGAGCTTTCCCTGTTCAAGGCAATCCCTAGTTTAGTCTCAGTCAGAAGCTAAGTCCCTTAAACACAAGCTAAGACTTGGACAAGGAAATCTTTGGTGTCCTCAAATCCAACATCTATGCAGCAGAACCAGCATTCTCGTTCTGCAAAAGTATGGATGCAAACCCTTTGGACTCAACCAAGGTAGCCCTCAGTCAAGCCAGAGCTCCCTGCAAAACTTGCTTCAGGCCGAAGAAACCTAGAAGAAAGAAAGAAACAGGACTAAGTGGCTACAAGATGAAGATAGAAATACAACAAGAGGAATAGAATACAACGCTTTTCACGTCGCTGCAAAAATCAGAGGCTCCAAAAACAGAATTGATAAAGTAGAAGAAAAGGAATTTTTGAGATCATTCCCAAATCAAAGAAGCTCTGCTGGATGAAATTTTTCTCACATTTTCCAGCAATCCCCGATTCAGATCGACCCTATACTTTTTCAAGTGTTAACAGAGGTCGGGTATCCTCTGCCAAAATTCTTTGCATCAAGCCACTCCCTCCAATTATGAAATCAGAGATGGCGGAGTTCGCCTCAAAGGTCTAGCTCCCCTGGTCCTGATGGATTCTTCGGAGTTTCTTTTATACCTGCTGCGACATAGTGGGAATGACTGTCATAGCTGCTGTTTAAAAGAATTTTCCTTTCCAAAAAGCTTCTAAGGCTTCAAACTCTTTCTTTATCTCCCTTATTCCTAAGGTTTCTGCCCCTCCTCTTTGGTGATTACCGCCCAATCAGTTGCTAAATTTTACCTATAAGGTTATTTCCAAGATCATGGCTACAAGGTTAGCTTCTGTTCTTCCTAACCTATTTCCCTTCACCAGGTGCTTTCAAATGGAAGAAAATCCAAGATCACATTGCTCTGGCGCATGAGCTGACTCAAAAACTTCAAAAGGGAGTCAAAGGTAAAGTCATTTGTCTAAAGCTGGACATTTTGAAAGCTTTTAACAAACTAGATTGGGCTTTTATGTTTAAGGTGTTGTAATTTTTTAGCTTTAGCAAGGATTGGATCTTCCTCATCCAAGAATGTGTTTGCTCTCCCTAAGGCTCTATTCTCATCAACAGGAGCCTGCAGGCTATTTCAATTGGGGAGTGTGGTCTAAGGCAGGGGGACCCTCTATCCCTTTAGCTCTTCATCCTAGCGGAAGAAATCCTAAGTCTGAACATTGCGAATCTTGTTAACTAGAACCAAGTGGTTCCAATCTATAGAGCTCTAGCCTCTCCCTCTATATGCCACCTAATGTTTGCAGATAACATCCTCTCTTTTCCAAGCTTACCCCCAGAGTATTAAAGCTATTAAGAGAGTGTTGAAAGCGTATCAAATTGCAGCTGGCCAACATTTCAATCTCTCCAAAAGTAAGATTCTCTTGGCAATAGCAGGCAGTCCTTGAAATCAAGGATCTCGAGATCCTTAGGCATTACCCGGTTATCTTTCCGATCAATATTAGGAGTTCCCCCTTCATAGGCAGCCCAAAAGCTAGATACTTGAAAGTATGAAGGATGCCTTCAGAAAAAGGCTAGTTGTGGAAAAGTATACGCTCTCTTTTGCGGGAAGGGTATTCTGGGTGAAGCATGTGCTCCAAAGCCTTCCAATTCACCACCTTACTGGTTATCCCTATTCCGAATTTCGATTGCAGATTCATGGAAAAATGGATTAGGAACTTCCTTTGGTCTGGAGGATCTTCTCAAACTAAGAGGAGCTTTCTCAACTGGAAAACAATTTGTCTTCCAAAAATCAGAAGGAGGTCTTGGCTTCGTCGCGTAAAGGATCTGATCATGGCGTCCGTTTAGGTTGGACAACTTATCTTCCTCGTCTCTGTGGGCTTCCTGGTTTAAAGCTAAGTACAAAGGTTTCTCTCCTTGGCATCAAGAGCAATAATCTATGGTCTTGCATTTGGAGAAAAATCAAGAGTAGTCCCACTTTATTTCAAAACAGCATTGGATTCTGGATGATGGGGAAAACATAAGTTTTTGGCATGACAAATGGCATAGTCCTCTCTTTGGCGCAGAAGTTCCCTGATGTCCTTTTTCCCTGGATTGAAACTGTGCAAGATATCTTCTCCACCCTCAGTGGCTTTCAAGTTCTACTTATCCCCAGCAAGTAGTCTTTGCCTCCTCTCTTTTGGCGGATTTCTCCCTCTCCAATATCTTTGATATGCCGATTTGGCGAGCTCCATTCCAGCCATCTCCCTTTCTTGGCAGCTTGGGAATCCTTAGAGCCAGGAGCCTTCCTAGAGTTTGGTCAAAGTTTGCTTGTAACAGTCTCCTCAAGCCCTCCATTGCTTGTTTTGCCTTGAAATTGTCCACAACAAACTTCCAACCAACACTTGGGCTCAATCAATCGGAGTGCAGCTGGCATCTTCGTGCTACCTATGCGGCAACCACTAAGAGACTCATACAGTATGTTCCTCTGCCCTTTTGCCTTGAACTTCTGGCCTCGTTAGAAGCTCAAGGCAACATCACCTCTCCTTCGTGCTTGTTCTGTCAATGGAGCTCCTTTTCATACAACTCTGTTACAAAAGCAAAAAAGGGCCTGGGAGCTCTCTTCTTAGTAGCCATCTTCAGAAGGTTAAACCTGACAATTTTCAACAATATGAAGCCTTCCCTTGACATTGCAATCATCTTCTTCTTGGTTGAAGCTCCCCTATCTCTTGGTAAAATGTCATCTTCCTTTAATAGCCCCTCCCTGAAGCTTTCTTTTCTCTACGTAATCTGCTATCTCCTAACCTGAGATAGCGTGTGCTTGTTTTCTTTTGGTCTTCTTGTTTCTGTTTTGCTTTTCTTGGTTGTTTTCCTTCTTCCCTTATTAATTCAATTTGCAACTTAGCAAAAAATAAATATTTCACATAAATCAAATACTCCCCTGCTAAAGATGGAGTTAAGGAGGTTCACTTAGGGCGGAACAAACCGGACCGCCGACCAGACCAGACCACAAAATCGGACTGGACCGGACCGGATTTGTGGTTTTAGTGGTTCAAATTCGGCGGTCCGGTCCAGGCCTTTTGGGATCCGGTCTGGACCGGATCGGATGGATTTATTAATATAAATAAATATTTTTTTAATACAAATCCCAGTAAATGGTGCCTTAAAAATAGTTAGATTGCTTCACTTGGCATAGTGATGTGCCTAAACTATGAAATTATTGGGCTGCCTCGGGTGATTGATAGCACCCATTCGGTTATCCATCGTTGCTCTCCGATTCATCACTTGACTCTAAATGTGCTAACACAGGTTTGAGCAGAAGTTGGGAAAAAAATGTTCATTTGATAGAATGGTTAGAAACACATTGAATACTGTGTTACTCCAATATTAAAGTTCCTTTGAATTCATCATCTCAATTACTGATCCGAGAAGAAGTACTGCTTAGTAGATTGGCCATGTGCACTAATTTCAACTTCTAGTTAACAGAGTCACATACTGTTATATAATACTCTCGATTGCATCATTGATGGCCATGGGATAGGGTTCCATGTGTGTGATGGAAACTTAGGCAACAGTTTCATCTAATCTTATGCTTTGTTTAGCACAATGAGTGTTTGGCTTCGATACGAGGACATGTTTGCCTTAATCCTATTGAGTTTAGGATTTCTTAGAGAATGGGCTTATATCAAGGGGCTAAGAGTGAAGGATCAAAGCAGTGATCTACCAAAGATCATCAAATGTTCTCCCCCACCAGACATTTGCAACTAATTTTTATTAAGACGTGAGCTGAAATGAAAAAAAAAAAAAGCTTAGAAAAAAAAAATGAAACCGGTCTGGACCACTTATAAGTGGTCCAACGAACCGTTTTGGACAGGACGGACCGGACCGGACCACTTAAAGTGGTCCGGTCTGGTCCTCATTTTAGGCACTACCGGAAATTCGGTCCAACCGGATTCCAATCCAAAAAACCGGTTGTGCAGCCCTAGGTCCATCCTTGTGGTCCGAAGGTTTAGGGTCCATGAGATCTAAATTGGTCCACTCAATCAATCAACCAAAAGTGTGCAAAAAATAATAATCTCTGCAGCAAAAATAAAATCATAAGCACACACATAGGACACCAAATTTTAAGGTGGAAACCCTAACTGGGTAAAAAAACCACGTCCGAACTGGATCAAATCAATACTATGAATCTCACAATTACAAGAACTAGATTTCCTCCCCAAATATCCCCTATCTAAAGACTGAAGTTACCTTTTGTCGCTTCACGCTTCAACGATTTCACACCGTTGATTGTAATAGACTCAATCCAACGCTTGACTCTCAAATCTTCTACAAGAAGTTTGATCTTTACAAGGGATGCAGAAACTTAGGTCTCTCTAGAGTACTTGGCAACACAACTCTTCAGTAATCTCTAGAGAATATTTCTTTCAATTAGAACACTAATTCAGAAACTTGAGAGAGAAGATCTATATGTCTTTGGGTTACGAGAAACACCCAATTTATAGCCTCAAATCCGTGCTTAAGACTCCTTGTAATAATCCACTTAGAAAAGAGAGTCTTTTGAAACTCTTAAAACAGAGTTCGGATAATACCAGGCTTCCACCATCATTCTCGCTATAGCAAGACCATTTCTATCTCCTCTTTTTAATTAAGTCCCGACGGCTACTTTTGAGGACTGCAGCTTTTTTGACCTTACAATCTCCCCCTTTTTGGCAATTCTTAGACAAATCTTCTTTAAAACAATACAATATGATCTACCAAAAAGAAAAACCAAATACATGAATTTTAAACTAAAAAATCAGCACTGTAGATCTTGAATTGCTTAGGTAGAACTCCCCCTGGATTCTTCTTCTCCCCTTGAATTTGTTCATAATTGACAACAAAAAGTTGTGCAGTTATGTCAATCTGGATCCAGTATAGCTCCCCTCAATTTGTTGACTCCCTCTCATTATGATCTTCGTATCAGCATTAGGGGTGGGGGCTTAGCCTCCTTGATCAGGGCGTTTTATATGTAACCACTCATACTTGTGTTAGTTTGATCTTTCAGCATAGTATGATCAAACTCCTCAGGTAAATAGATTCTCTAACCCAAATTTGAGTCGTCTTTGGTTGAGAAAATTCTTTCCGCCATTGCATGGGTCTCGGGTAGACTTTGCAGCTTCTTGCAAAGGGGATGAATATGTCCTTTCTTTCCACAATGGTGAAAGTGGATGTGCGTGCAGCACATGACACATTCCTTTTCTGAAACTACTCGATACATTATTTGAAAGTTGCAGTATGTGTGAGTAGCATGTGCAACACTTGAATAAAAATAGTTTTACCTTTAGCTTTTGAAGTGGATGCCCCTGATCATAACCAAGACCGCTTCTTGTCAAACTAAGACTTTTGATTGCACAAGATGTTGTAAGGAGTCTTAAAAACCAGTGTTCATCTTGTTTAGCGAATCTTGTTTCAGTTCTAGCTCAGATAGAGTGATCATCAATCTTTCTTGCAAATCTTTATTTTCAGTTTCTACCTTCTGCAACTCTGTTCTTATGGTCTCAATCTCTTGTTCAACCTTCTTGAGTTTTTGACCATCAGTAGTCAAATTTTCAACTATGCAGTTCTTCTAACTTTCTGAGAGAGAAACCATTTCAAAGTGCTTGTTCTAATTCAATTTTCAATGCAGAATTTTCTTCTTGAGCAGCCTTAAACTTGATAGTAATCTTGTTGCCATACTTTATCAGCATATGTAGTATGATACAACTCTTTATAATCTTTCTCTTGATCTGACATCTCATCATCATGATCTTCATCAGTATCATTGTCAGACAGAGACTTAGCCATGAAAGCCACAAACTTACCATTCACAGTTTCAGAAGTATCAGTTGAACGTTCTTGTTCTTCTTTTGATGACTCTTCATCCCAAGTTGTGTTGAGAGCCTTTTTCAATGTACCATTTTTTTCTTGTTGGCACACTCATTAGCATAGTGACTATAGCCTTGGCACTCAAAACACTTAGTTCCTTTCGGAGAATCCTTCTTTGCAAATTTAGAAATCTCCCACTTGACTTGTTTTGAATTCATATACTTCTTGAAGCAATTAAACAAATCAACCATATCAACTTCAGCCTTAGATTCAGAATCAGACTCAGTTTTCTTTTTAGGCTTCTTTCTTGATTCTGAGATGGATTTCAAAGCAATACATTTCTCTTTAGAGTTTCCTTTATCCAAACGGTTTGCTTCATATGTCTGAAGATTTCCAGCCAACTAATTTACCTTGAGAGTATCCAGATTCTTGTTTCTCTTCAATAACATTAACTTTAGAATCGAACCTCGAAGGTAAAGACCTCATAATTTTCTTAACAATCTTGTTTTCTGCTATTTCTTTACCCAGAATGAAAACGTAATTGACAATCTCATTCAGCTTTGCATTAAATTGATCAAATGTCTCATCATATTCTATCATGATGGTTTAAAATTCTGTAGTTAGCATTTGTAATTTTGCTTGCTTCACGTGTCTGTACCCTACCCTCATACATTGTCTGTAAACCTTCTCATGCTTCTTTTGCAGTTTTGCAAGTGAAAACGGAACTCATCAGCAAACACTCCATTGTATATGCTATTTACATCCTTGTTATTACAATTCGAGGCATACTTCTCATCTTTAGTCCATTGGGCTTTAGGATTAGGAACAGTTTATCTATTAACCACAATCGTTGGTTTGGAGTAGCCCTCCTCAACAATATTCCACACATCATCATCAATGGACTTAAGGAATCTAATCTCATTTGCTTCTAATATGCATAATTAGAACCATCAAACAAAGGAGGCTTGGAAGTTGATGTCCCTTCTCTATTGAACACCATTCTAGAAATCTCTTAGGATCAAACACAAACAACTTAGATACCCGCTCTTATACCAATTGAAGGTTTAGGGTCCGTGATCTCTAGATTGGTCCACTCAATCAATCAAATCAAAAGTGTGTAAAAAAATAATAATTTACGCAGCGAAAATAAAATCACAAGCACACACCACAAGGACACCAAATTTAAGGTGAAAAATCCTAACCGGGTACAAAAACTACCGATCCGAACTGGATCAAATCAAACACTATGAATCTCGCAATTACAAGAAACTCAGAATTCCTCCCTAGATATCTCCTATCTAGAGACTGAAGTTACCTTGTGTCGCTCCACGCTTCAACGACTTCACACCGTTGATTGCAACAAACTCCATCCAGCGCTTGACTCCTCAAATCTTCTACGCAAGAAGATGATCTTCTACAAGGGATGCAGAAGAACCTAGCTCTCTAGAGTACTTGGCAGCACAACTCTTTAATAAATCTCTAGAGAATATTCTCTCAATTAGATTATTAATTCAAAACTTGAGAGATGATCTATGTGTCTTTGGGTTGTGAGAAACACTCAATTTATAGCCCAAAATCCATGTTTAAGACTCCTTGTAATAATCCACTTAGAAAATAGAGTTTTTGAAACTCTTAAAACAGAGTTCGGATCATAAATTGAGTCCTGACGGCTACTTTTGAGGACTGCAGCCTTTTTTTTTTTAACATTACATGGTCCTATTCTAGGGCTATCAATAGGGCAGATTCATAGCAGATTCAAATGTGCACGTGTCTTGCCAAGTTTTAGTCTAGTTCTGACATGAATCCTAGAACTTGGATTGAGGCCTGCCTGCTAATGGTTATAGAAGCCAAGTCCACTGGATAAACCCAAGTCCAGGCGAGTGTCAGATCCTAAATGTAGGTCCAAATCAGGGTCTGGCCTGTTGGGCCAATCTGGAAATGAGAATCCAGTATTATCACATTCAAGCCTCGAGGGCCAATATGTTGAGCCTATCCTCTCACTTTCGCTTCAGTTTATATTTATTCTTTTCTTTAATAAATTATAACCAATTTAAAAAAGAGAAATAGAGATATTGGATGATATTATGGACTGTTAGAAACAATCTCACATACCCGGGCCATGACAAAAGCCAGCCCGTTTGGTAACTTGACTAGTAAAGTCAAGTAAAGTTAAGTCATCCTAAACATCACATCAGAAGCACTTTTTCTCAAAATTCCCTCCAACTTTTCCAACAAAAAGTGAAAAAGTAACCACACTTATTAACTAAAAGATAAAAAAAACTCAATTTTCCATACAAAAAATCAACAATATTCCATTACAAACAACTAAAAATAAAATACCATTAGAACTTACTACATATTTTATTTATATTTTTCATTTCACTTCACTCCATTTGACTTTAATAGTAAAATGCCAAACGAGGCCACTGTTTGACAAAGAGTTCGTAATTGCAAGGCTTGTAAAAGAAGCTCGCAACCCGAGTCTCATTCCAAATTCGGCTGACGATCCAAAACAGACAAGATATGAAGAAGAGATTAGAATAGTGATACACGAATGGTGTAGTAACTAAAATAACTTTTGAGAAAAATAGAGAACAGGCAAGCACTAGCAGAGCATAACAGAAAAGAGAAAACCAATTGGCTTATGCTATATCATTAGTGATCATAGTAAGGGCAACGACATTGAAAAAAACAAAAACAAAAAGAACGAAAGATCAAAGATGGAGAAGAAATTGATGGACTTTTAGATGTGACCATCAGACATAAATGGTGGGAATCATGTGTCACAGTGACACTTTGTATCGATTTCTTTGAGCGTGTGAGATGGCTTGAGGAGCTAGCTCACTTAGTGCCCCACCCCACCCCCCCCCGCTAACGGTCTATATAAAAAAGAATTATGAATACTTGATCCAACGGTTTATTCTATTTAGATTGGTGTAAATCCCATGTCATTTAGTAACATATGGGAAGGAGAATTTGAATGACCAACAGGCAAGGGCGGACCCAGGAAGTTCTCATTGGGGGAGGGGGGTTGCTTTATGTAAAAAGACATTGAGAAAGGGACAAATGTAAGAACAAAAATATATTAATTTTCATAATTTGCCTGGGGTTTTTGAGAATTTTGAACTTAGGGAGGGAGCTCAGCCCCAGACCTTTGTGGTTGGGTCCCCCTACGAACAGGCGGGTCCTCAGGCAGGCGCACAAAGTATCTCACACGGTGAGAGACACATGCACCCGAACAAAAATCCTTTTTAATATTTAAATCATATTGGCAAAAAAAAAAAAAAACCTTTTAAAGAGTATTATGAAGATTGGTGTCAACCAAGAAAGTCAGCTTTATTAGATGAGGCAACTGCTAAAATGATCAAAAGACTGTCATCTCATATATATCAAATTTGGGGTCAATTCCATGACTCTAACTCCTTCGTCCGTGGCCTGCAAATTTAACGACTCTATATTAAAGGAAAAAAAAATTGAACCTCCATCCAACGGTCAAATCCATTCTAATAGGTGAAAACTCAATAGATCCAATGTAATTTAGGGGTTCCCATGTGTGTAGATGGTTTGTATGTACCATAAAGCCGGCCCTACTATGTTGTCCCTCACCATAATATAGCGATGGATGGATGCACATGAATATTTCCCACACATATATATATATAGATATATGAGGCCAGCTCTCCTAAGCTCAAGCTTAGAATAAGGTAAACTCAAGTATGTGGTGGGGTCCACTTGGGGACCCACATGGGGATGGGGGTGGGGGAGATTTCAAGGACTCCCTAGGATCTTCCTCCCTGCAAAAAATCAACCACAACCATAATTTTTATCATCTCCATATCGGCCCAAGAGTTTAATGGTCAACAATCCATTCGGATTGATATATAGTCAATCCAACGGTCCAGTAAATCCAGATCTTACCGAAAGTTGGTGGACACGTGCAATTTAAGGGAGTCATGTGTTTGGTCCATTTGGATGGACAAAAGGTGGGCCCCACAAGCACGGGCTTACGAGATTTTCTTCCTAAGCTCGAGCTTAGGGGAGCCTTTGCCTATATATAGTTTTTTTATTCATATCATGATTTGAACCAATACTCCCAAGGTTGCAACAGTGGACACCTTTTGATATTATATCATGTAGGAAAACTCAATCATCGCTAATGGTGGAACCCCTTGAGTTTCATTGGATCCCACATAACGAACGGGATCAATGTGAAGTGTGCAGGAGCACTAGATAAATCGCCCATGTCATCCGCACTTGCTTACCTATTCCAAGAACAATGAAATTTGAGATAGTCACCCATGTTTAATAAATAAAACTGGTTAAAGAGATAGAACATAATTATAACGGTGAGCCTAAGAGCCCCAGTGGTCCCATTAAAATAAGAATAATCAGATGGACCAAAATCACTCCATCTGATCGGACCACCAGCAATATTTTATGGGTTGGCTACATTTGATGAATCCAATAGTGGATGGGTACGCCATCGGAATGAATTTAATATAGGAAATTTGAATATGAGAGAATGTAACAATCAACTATAGGTTTCAAGAAACCGTGTGGCTCCTATTCAAATTAATGCACATGAAATGAATCTCCTATATCATTTAAATTGATTTGTAACTTGTTTGCCAGGACTATGAGCAGGTTTTTTTGCTAGATTTAGTATTTTCTTTTCCTAAATGGATATGCCCTTTTGAAATCTCTATCCTCTTATTTAGATGATAGGATTTCTTTTTTGTATTCTATTATTCTTCGGAAATGAAGAACAAACTTATTTTAAAAAAAACAAAAAAAAAAAAACAATCAACTACCTGATTTGAAATAACTCCCTTTTGCTAATGTTATTTTCTCTCATTCACTTGCATTAATCAAAAGCTAATTTTTGCATCGGTGATGAAATTAAACATATTTTACCGTAAAAGGATGAAATCTTTGTGTTAGTCTAAACCTAAATAAGATCAAAATGAGCGCTTTAAGATATATTTGAATAAATTGGATTTTTCACTTGATCGCTCTGGATTTAGTCCAAGTAGGTTATATCTAAGGCAGTTTTCATCCTCTTAGGACAAATTAAAGTGATTTCTGATGAGTCAGGCCCGAATGACCCAACCCATGGGGATGAAGCTCAGGTCCAAGCCCACGAAGAGACCAAGTCAGGGCAGCCACGTTGCTTCGGAAGCAGTCCCGCTCCTACCAGGTCCTGCGGAGAAATATCTCACCTGTCTCGTACAGCGCGAGGGCAGTCCTACCTTGTCCAGCGCGAGGGCAGTTCGAGGACTCCAAGGGGGAACGTTGCAGAGGAGCGTCTCCGTCTGTTAGGGTAGACTATAAATCGAGGAGCCCTACCAGCACTTGAGGGGGGATGGATCTCTCTCTATTCACTTCGACTCTTGTATTCCTCTAGTTTGTAATAATCATTGAGGAAGTAAAACACCACAGGCAATCTCTGCCTTTCTGCAGTGGACGTAGGTCATCTTGACCGAACCACTATAATCCCTTCTCTCTCTTCTTTAATTATTGCATTTATTGCATTTATTACTTGACCGGTGGTGTCCGAAGCCCTATTTTGGCATCATCAATTTCAATTGATCAAAATAGGATATTAATTCACAGTAAGTAGGTGCTTGAGACTTCAAATTAATAGATAACAACATGGTAGTGAAATTACAAAAAATTGTAACCACGTCTTAAATCAAACATATGAATAGGGAAGGGACTCACAAAATGAAAATTAATGAAAATGCATTGCAATATGAGAATCACATGGTGCTATGTGAGTCTATGTCTAATCATCCAAACCCAAGCACTGCAACATATATATGTCAAACAACTAACAAACAGGCACCTTCCAATACTTTTAAACGTATAGGCAACAACATTCCAAACAAAAACAATATCATCAAGGGGTACTTTCATAGTGATGATCGTGGTGGTGGTACTGATTTAAAAAATAATAATGATTATAATTGTGGTGGTGGACTTAATTTCAGAGAGAGAGAGAGAGAGTACATAAATGACACTAAGCACTGTACTAAATATGATATTAAGGCTCTCAATTAACATTGCTGGGTTTGTTTTTTACATAAATGGTCACTAAATACGATTACAAGTTATGGATGTAAATGGATTCAAGGGGTAATTGACATTTAGCACCGTACTAAATATGATATTAAGGCTCTCAATTAACATTGCTGATTTGGATTAATAAGCTGAGGTGGCACAAGGAGAACCATAATTCAATCCTTTTTCCTAATTAACACCTAGCTTTAAGGTATAAGAATAGAGTATAGAGGTCTTTATTTGTAAAAAAAAAAAAAAAAGATCAGTGGTTATTTTGATTCTCATAAAATATAAGAGGCCGTATGTAAACTTTCCTTTTAAATTCTGCTTATGCCAATCCTAGCATGCAACCTGTAACTTTTGTGTTATGATGAGGGCGAGGGCTCGACAACACACCAGCCGCGACTCCTACGACACAACTCGCAAAATGCGTGTCCCGTGACTCAAACACCCGACGTACCTGTTGGAAATTAGGTGGGCCTCTAGGATAGGTTTCAAAAACTTTTGATCCACTTAATGCAGGGATCAACTATCCAGAAGGCTACCAATGTGTCCAAGATGCAAACCCTCTATCTCATCTATCATGATCAATAATTCAATCTATCTAGGAGATAGAAAAACAATAACAAACATGCAAAAAAGATCTATATCATACAAGAAAATAGATTATACCTTTGGAGCTCGGTTGTGCTCTAATGGAGAATTTGCTACTTTCTTTGATGACAAACTCTTTCGCGAATCAAATAGGTTTCTCCAAAACCCAATGGCCTTCCACGCTATTACCCGAATCAGAATCTCTTTCTCAAGAAGATGGGTGAGATCTTCAAGGGAAGACAACTAGGAACTTAAAGGAACTAGAAGAGGGAGAGAAGAGAAGTGCAACTCTTGCACAAAGGGGGCTAGGCGTGAATTCCAAGGGTGGACGTCCAAGCCCCCTTTGGTCCCTATTTATAGTTTTTGCAAACTACTCTTTACTAATTTAATTAGAAGTCTCACTTCCAAATTAATTAGTAACCTTCTTCTCTTTCTTAATTACAATAGAAGTCTCACTTCCATTAATAATTAGAAACATACTATTACCACTATTAGAAGTCTCACTTCAAATAGAAATAGTAACTTTCCTTTTAGAGTTCGACTAGAATTAGTATTCGTCTGATGATTGGGCTAGCGTGGGGACCACTAGGGATTCCTTAGAAAGCTGGCTCCAACTGGGACACGCGACCCCACATCTCATGCGCAATCCGGGCCCACAGTTAATTGCAAATAATTCCACTATATAAATGCAATTGAACTCCAGTCTTAGGAAATTACATAGAAGACCCTAAACTTCCCTATTACCACAAGTAGGCCCCTCCATCAATATCCATGGATCAATTGGACCTGTCTTCCAAACTAGATCCATATCTTATTATCCTTGAGCCCCAATTAATTATAATGATCAATGGTACCTTTCCAATTAACTCTTAATCGGAATGGGTGTACACTTACCAATGATAAATCCATTAATTGGCACGAGGGGGTATTAGAGATAGATTCCATCTTGACCATTGAATGTTCCCACAGCTCTACTACCACTTACCCAAATCACCGAGGTGTTGACCTACAGTTGGCCTCACTCATTGGTGACTCAAAGCAAATGAATAAATAGAAACTTGAGTTCATTAATGTCTCAGGATTGAGAGCTTACTGTTAAAGAATTGTGAGAGCAGACCTTAATATAAAGACAGTGTTTATAAGGTGCTTCTCATGGTCCTTCAATACATCCAATGTACCAGCACTATGATCCAGAATCTTTCATTCTGATGATCGAGACAAATCACACTATCTCATAGTGATCAAAATGCTGCAACCTTGTCAGTATGAGATGTCCAGTCTCATCACTGGTTGTGAAGATATTCAAGTATAAGATTTATTATACATGTCTCCCGTATGTGGAACTCATCCATACACATGTATTATATTTAGTATACTTATGGACCCCGGTTCATCTCATGAACCATTATGTCATTCTTATTGGTTATGTGCAAGTATATAATTAAACACCATTCATCTCATGAAATGGAAAGCATGAATATATTGATTAATAAAGAAATGAATCAATTTATTACATCATATGCTGGTATTGAGACCATAAAACTAACAGTACCAAACTCTGATACCACTTGTAGAATCTTACACCCCATTGAGCTACCACCTATCCCAAAACCAATTGATTTTTTTCTACGGCCGGATCTATCCCAAATTCTTCTCCTACTTGAGGGTGTAAGATTTCATGATAGATCCCACCATATATGCTAAAATGGAACTCGATTTAAGTGAGACTCGGGTAGGTCGAAAACGAACAAAATGCGGGTTGGATTCTTACCTGGATAACAATTTGGGTCAGTCCAAATTGCTTTTGATCTTCCTACTCAGCCAAGTCAGTTTGATAAGGTGACCACTTCAACAGAGAATTTAAAAGAACAAAGCGCTCAGAGGAAGCCCATTCAAAGTAAGATGGCACAGGCACAGGCGACCGCATATTTATCTTGTGAAGAGCAGAAATCAAATGGTGATGAGAAGAAGGAATATATGCAGACCCAGATTTCTGGTCTAGCGCTTTCTGGTCAAGAAGAAGGAATATATGCAGACCCAGATTTGAATTTGTTGAAATCAAATGGTCAATACTAGCGCTATTCTGGTCAGACCCATCTCAAATTAAAATGATAAATGCTTTCAACAATATGATTGATGTCCGAATCCAACACCCATCTACTCCTAACTGGTGGCGCCTATCTTGTGTTTAAGGACACCCAAACTCTGCACAAGAAAATGTTCAATGGCATGACCTTGGTGTCAAAGGGAGCAGAATTAGTGAGCCCTGGCTCAGCATTGGGATTTTAATGATATATTAATGGCAAATGAAAAGGAGGGTGGGCGACGGGGGTACTCTACAAAAATGCAATCTATCTTTTCAAAATATGATAAACAAATGTGGATTTGTTGACTTGGGGTTTCAATGGCCAAAGATTTACGTGGTGCAATAAAAGAGAAACCTAATATATCAAATTCGGGAAAGGTTGGACCAAGCTCTCGCGAATGCTGAATGGTTTAAGTTATATGAAAACTTCAGGATTCAACATTTAGCTATGATTGGCTCTGATCATTGACCTCTTCTACTTGACACTGAGCCAATTATCAGCTCTAAAAGAAATTTTCATTTCCAAGCCATGTGGATTCAACATGAGTACTTTCTTGACCAAATCAGAAGCTCTTGGACAAAACATGAAAATGGGGCCTCATTGTACCATTTGAGTAAAAAACCTCAAGCTTGCAAAGAGGACCTAAAGCAATGGAACAAAAATATTTTTGGCTGTATTGAAATAAGTTTAAAAAAATCCCATTCCATCATTACATCGTTACAAGCCACAAACTTGTCAGCTCATGAGGAGAAACAACTGGCAGAAGAAATGGAAAAATATGAAGAAACTCTCAAACGATAGGAGGTTATGTGGTGCCAAAAATCTAGAGTTAATTAGTTACAACATGGGGATCGTAATTGTTAGCAAAACTCAATCATCTTGACCTGGGTGTAATATGACTTATATTCCATGGGTTAGCTGAAGTTAGCTGGACGTCACTTTCACTATATTAAAATAGTTTCATAATTAATTACAAATTAGTTATACTTCTCTACTAATCCCTTCATGTAAATGTATATATTCAGAACTGTGTTTCAGATATGAATCAATGAACAGTTTCATTTCATATGTTTTGTAGCTCTTCTTCTTCAATGCTCTTATGGTATCAGAGCGGACTCCTTCTTTAAGAAGGATCAGATCCTAGTCTCCGCTGCTCTTGCTAGAAGATCTCGTCTTCTTCCGCTGGTTGTTCGTCAAGATCAAGTAGAGAACGAGCAGTCATCTTCAAGATCTACAGTCAAATGCATAACTGAAGCTTGGCGATTTTTTTTTTCAAGCCTTCCTCATCCAGATTTCAAGAGATTTCGTTGCATCAAATCTTCAAGATATGTTCTTCTTGCAACAGATCAAGAGATTTCAAGTAGTTTTGCTTCAGGAATCTTCAAGAATTCACCTTCTTTTGATTCTTCAAGGGTCTTGCAGATTTTCTGCTACTGAGGTATTGTTTTTGCATCTCCTTCGAATTCCTCTTATACTGTTCAAAGATCTCTGCATTTCTTCAACATGTCGACATCAGTAGCATCTGTAAATCGTTTCTCTGGCTATCTTGTTCCCAACATTGCTAGCTTAGTCTCAATCAAATTGGAAAATCTCAACTATCTACTGTGGAAATCTCAATTTCTTCCAGTTCTTCGTGCTCATGGAATGATTGAATATGTAGATGGATCTAACATGTGTCCTGATGAGTTCATTGTTAGTTCTGATGATCTGAACATGAAAGAGGTCAATCCTCTGTTCCTAGCCTGGATTCAACAAGATCAAGTTGTCCTGTGTTTACTTAATGCAACACTCTCTGAAGGAGTGCTTGCTCATGTCGTTGGACTGCAAACCTCACGTGAGGTCTGGCTAGCTCTTGAGAGGCATTTTGCATCTCTCGCTTGATCTCACATTATACAATTGAAGTCTCAGGTTACAGTCCATCAAGAAAGGTTCTCTCTCCATTGATGACTATGTGAAGAAAATCAAACACATTGTTGATAGCTTAGCTGCAGTCTGTACTCCTATTGATGATGAGGATATTATCATTTACACTTTGAATGGTTTGCCTCCCAATTATGGCCCATTCAAAACCTCCATCAGAACTCAGTCTGCTCCTATTCTGCTTGAAGAACTTCATCTCCTTCTGCAATGCGAAGAACTGAATCTTGAAAGTCTTCAGTCAACTCCCTCAGACACCTTACCTACAGCTATGGTAGCATCAAAGGAGGGTAAAAAATACAACTGTGGTGGTCGATCTAATTTCCGTGGCAGAGGTAGAGGTTCTAAACCAAATGCCAAAGGTCGTGGCTATCCTTTTCAACAAGGCAGTCCTACTCAACAATCAAACAACAAGCCCTGCTGCCAAATCTGCAATCGGACTGGGAATACTGCATTGGACTGTTATCATCGAATGGATTATTCCTTTCAGGGAAGTCATCATCCCTCTAAATTGGCAGCGATGGCAGCTTCTTTTCATCAAAACAATGATGCTCAGTGGTGTGCAGATTAAGGAGCAACTAATCACATCACCAATGATCTTGCTAACTTGTCTCTGCAATCAGGCTATCAAGGGAAAGATCGAGTGGCAGTGGGCAATGGCCAAGGTCTGCCAATTTCCCACCCTGGTTCTTTTCTCTTACATTTACCTCATAACACCTCTTTCAAGTTGAATAACATATTATATATTCCTCAAATGTCTACAAATTTGCTATCTGTTCATCAACTCAGCAAAGATAACAACCGTGTCTTCATTTTTTATGCTCATGGCTTCTCCATTCAGGATTGAGCAATGGGGAAGACGCTTTTCCGCGGGTTGAGTAGAAATGGGCTCTATCCCTTTCCAAGCTTCAATAAGTCCTCTTCTCCTACTACTCTACTAGGTGTCAAGACTCCTACTTCAATTTGGCATCAACGATTGGGACATCCTGCTCTTCCCATCCTACAGAAATTGGCAATATCGCTTGAGCTTCATGGTACTGCTTCATCACATTTCTGTGTTCCTTGTCAGCTTGGAAAAAGCTCACGGCTACCTTTTGTTGCATCAGACTCTTCTTCTACTTAGACCATTAGAATTGATTCATAGTGATGTTTAGGGCCCCGCTCCTATTATGTCAGTGACTGGTTTTAAGTTCTATGTTCTGTTGATGATTTTACTCGATACACATGGTTGTTTCCAATTCAATGTAAGTCTGAAGTATTCTCTGTATTTCTGAGCTTCAAGTTGCAAGTTGAAAACATGTTGTTATTAAAGATTCAATGCTTTCATTCTAATGGTGGTGGCGAATATGTTAATCACAAGTTTAAGAAGTTGTTTAATGAATGTGGTATCATACACCAGCTTGCTTATCCTTACACACCGGAGCAGAATGGGTGTGCAGAACGCAAGCATAGGCATGTTGTGGAAACTGGTCTTACTCTTCTGTTGAATGCCTCCACGCCATTACATTATTGGGATGATGCTTTTTCAACTGCTACCTATCTTATTAATAGGATGCCTATGCGTTCAATGCAATTTACTTTACCTTGGCAACAATTATTTGGTTCTACTCCTAATTACATGTCCCTCAAAGTTTTTGGTTGTGCCTGTTATCCATGGCTCAGACAATATACATTACATAAATTGGAACCTCGCACTAAACAATGTGTATTTCTTGGCTACAGTCTGACTTACAAAGGATATCGCTGTTTAGATCATTCCACAGGGCGTGTGTACATGTCTCGACATGTTGTTTTTTATGAGACTTGTTTTCCTTTTGCTTCCTCCTCCACCATATCTTCATCTTCTTCCTCTCTTCCAGTGGAAATTTGGTTGCCCGCTTGCTCTGGTCCCATCACACTTGCTGCAACTTCTCTTGCACCACTTCCTCTTTCTCCACACTCCACTGATCATGGCACCTTGCCTATTACTAGTGTTTCATCCACTACTCATCACTCCCCTAGTCAAGGCACCTTGCCTGTCACTACTGCTTCTTCCCCTGTTCCACCTATTGCTCCTTCTGTAGAGCAAACTCAGCCAATTACTCCTTATCCTACCACTTCTTCTTCTCATCCTACTTCTTGTTCTCACACTGCCTCTCATCCAATGGTAACCAGATCTAAATCCGGTATTAGTAAGAAAAAGGTCTTCCTTACTACATCCCATTCTCTTTCCCTTCCACGCCATGAGTATTATGACTGTGTGGAACCTACGTCCTACACTGAAGCTCCCAAGCATGAAGTTTGGCATCGTACTATGGCAGAGGAGTTCTCAGCCCTTCAACGACAAGGCACCTGGTTGGTCGTTAGTCCCATACTCTCCATCCAAACACATTGTTGGGTGTCGATGGGTCTATAAAATTAAACATCACCCTGATGGGTCCATTGCAAGATATGAAGCTCGAGTGGTTGCTAAAGGGATTTCACCAAGAATATGGGGTGGATTATACTGACATTTTCAGTCCTGTTGTCAAACCTACCACTGTTCGCTTTGTTCTTGTACTAGCAGTTCACTATAATTGGTGTTTACATCAATTAGATGTCACTAATGTGTTCTTGCATGGTCTGCTCAATGAGGAGATTTATATGTGTCAGCCTCAGGGCTTTGTTGATCCGTGCTTCCCTAGTCACATTTGCAAGCTTCATAAGTCCCTCTATGGCCTCAAGCAAGTGCCCCGCGCCTGGTATGATCGTTTTTCTAACTATTTAGAGGGATTGGGCTTCACCATGACGTACACTGACTCTTCTATATTTGTCCGACCATACAAAGGCTCAATTACAATCATCTTATTATATGTTGATGACCTAATCATTACTGGCAATAACAGGCTGTATGTTGAATTTTTGATCTCTCAACTCAACTTGGTTTTTGAAATGAAGAACTTTGGGCGCCTTCATCCCTTTCTTGGTATTGAAGTAAATAGATCCCCCTCTGGTCTTTTTCTTTCTCAGACTAAATATCCAAGAGATCTATTACAGAAAGCTTCTATGTTTGACTCAAAACCCATTGGTTCTCCTTCTCTATCCAAGCCTTCTTCTTCCACTACTACTACTACGCCAGATCCTTATGTTTACAGGAGTCTTGCTGGTTCACTGCAATATTTCCCCTTCACCGGACCTGATATTGCTTTTGCAATTAATCAACTCTGCCAGCATATGCATCAGCCTTCCACAGCAAACTTCACTGCTCTCAAAAGAGTTCTTCGTTACATCAAAGGTGCTCTTGGATTTGGCATTCACCTTACAAAGGGTTCTCTTTGTTTACAAGCATTCTCTGACGCTGATTGGCTGGTGATCAGTCTGATCGTCGCTCTACGTCTGATTTTTGTGCCTTCGTAGGGAATTCACCTATTTCATGGAGTGCTAAGAAGCAACCTACGGTAGCTCGCTCTTTGACTGAAGCTGAATACAGGGGTCTTGCACATACATCTGCTGAATTGAGTTGGCTTCGAATGTTATTTAAAGCTCTATGTATCTTTCTTCCTTCTCGTCCACTGATCTGGTGTAATAGTGTCTCTGCATTATCCCTAGCTTCTAATCCTGTTTTCCATGCTAGAACCAAACATATAGAGGTGGATTATCACTTTGTTAGGGAGAAAGTTCTTCGCAAGGATCTTTATGTGCATTATGTTTCATCGGATGATATTGTTGCAGACATTTTCACAAAAGGGTTACATCCTCGCCGTTTTGCATATCTTAGAGGCAAGCTTAAAGTGGTCACTAGCCCCTTCAGCTTGAGGGGGCCTGTTAGTAAAACTCAATCATCTTGACCTGGGTGTAACCTGACTCATATTCCATGGGTTAGCTGAAGTTAGTTTGACGTCACTTTCACTTTATTAAAACAATTGCATAATTAATTACAAATTAGTTACAGATTAGTTATACTTCTCAACTAATCCCTTCATGTAAATGTATATATTCAAAACTGTGTTTCAGATATGAATTAATGAACAGTTTCATTTCATATGTTCTGTAGCTCTTCTTCTTCAATGCTCTTAGTAATACCTCTTTCCATGCAGCCACTATCAGCCCGTGTCAAAGGAACAAGATCTTCTGTTTCAAATTACAAAACAGTAAATGGTCATCGGATCTTGTTGTGATTAAGGAGAACATTGTTGAATTCTACCAGAAGTTGTATACATCCAGAAATCCATCATCAAATGATATATGCTCCTTAGTTGAACCGAAGCTCACTGCATCAATGGTTGTGGCTTTCAATGAACCTCTTATTCCCAGTTGAAGTGAAAATGCACGATTGTTTTTCAACTAGGAGCTTTAAAAGCCCCCGGGCCCGATGGAATGTCAGGAATCTTTTTACCAACAGTGCTGGGATATTGTTGGCAAAGACTAAAAGACCTACTGGATGCTATTATCTCCTTCTCTGAAAGTGACCAGATGATGAAAAAAAAAAAACCGAACCATACTCATGTGGTCGAGTGGATTGAACGATTCAGGCCGATTGGATTATGTAATTTTTCTTATAAAGTGATTGCAAGAGTCATTACTGTCACGTCCCTAGAAATGGGCCTGGGACCTTGAGGATGTAATTATGATTACACCCTCGAGGTCCGGGATATTATAATTACCAACCAAAAGAAGACCATATTGGGTACCATTATAGATGACTCGCAAAGTGCCTTTGTTTCAAATAGGTTGATCACTGATAATATCCTTATAGCTCATGAGATTATGCATTTTCTAAAAAAGAAAAAGAAAAGAAAGAAAAAGATGCTCATATGGCTATGAAGTTGGATATTTACAAAGCGTATGATTGAATTGAATGACCTTTTGTTAGGAAAATGATGTTGGCTCTTGGGTTCCCAGAGAAATGGACCAATTTGGTCATGGAATGTAAGTATATCTACAGTCACTTATTCAATAAAAACAAATGGTCAGATAGAAGGATATATCAAGCCAACTAGGGGTTTGAGACATGGAGATCCATTATCACCATATCTATTTATTCTCCGTGCTGAAGGTTTGTCCTCAATTATCCATGCTGCTCGAAATGCACACATCTTAGAAGGTATCAGAATGAATCGTCACTGTCCCCCACTATCACATCTATTTTTTGCAGAATGCTTGGTCAGAGGATTTTGGCATGATTACCTCTAGGGAAAGAAAAGGAAGTGAATCCAATGAATCGAGTGTGGGGGCCTTATTGGAGATATTCCTTGCGCACGGCAAGACCAGGTGACTGCTCTCATTTATTAGTGAGTAAACAGCAGAAACCTACTAACCTCTAGTGACTGACTGACTGACCTACTGACCGGACAAAAAAAGGAGATTAATCAAACCAAGCTGGTGATTCAAGCGCAGCGCATCTCATGCCTCCACTAGTGAACAGCTCCCCTTCGGCAGCAGATCCTAAGTGGTACCCTGATACCGGTGCCTCCAGCCATATGACATGTAATTCAGGGAACTTCTCCTCTCTTCAGCCTTAAACTGGCCACGGCAACATTGTAGTTGGGAACGGTGCATCTATTTCGGCAATGTAACGGTCATGCCTTGGCTTCTTCATTCGATGCAGCCCACAATTAGCAAGGGGCTATTGTTCTTGAGGACTGCAAAGGAGATATGGGATACATTCCAAGAGATGTGTATACTTGAGTGTTGAATAATCACACTCTCTAGTGAAAGAGGGTCTTACGATTATAACAAATATTTCTCTATGACTACATAATACAAGTCATGAGTGATAACGAAGCCAAGCTGGATAAGCTGAAGCCGATTTTTGAAAATTTCGAAAGCCCCACAACTTCTCTGTTCATCTTCGTTCAAGGCAGGACGCATTTGACCCCAATGTTACTGTGGCTCTAGCTAAGGCTTCCAGCGGTCTAGATAAGACGCAGGACTCTCTGTTGCTTCAGTGGAAGAGTCAGCAGCATAGCCAGTGCTGGGCCAGCTGCATAATCACGTATGTAAGCAAGTGATCCAGTTGCTTGTACCCCACTATCACATCTATTTTTTACAGATGACTCATTTATGTTTGGCAGAGCTACTCTTGAAGAAGCAGCTATTTCGAGGCCTTGATAGAAAAATGTTGTTCGGAATCGGGACAGGAAGTAAATAAGAAAAGATATTCCCTTTTTTTTCAGTAGCAATATTGATCCGAGGATGAAAGCAAGCATGAAGCTTTTGGGTATGCCTTCATTGCGCCGTTCCAGGATTTGTTTAGGTGTCGGTCTTTAATTTGTTGGCCGGCAAGATAGCGCGGGTTGATGTCGCAACCTTTCTGGAGTTATTGCTTGACGTGGCGCCAAACTCATGCCTTTATAAAGTCGTGCCATCCCTACGACTGAGGAGAGGGTGGCTGGTCGTGTAGCTTCGACATCAACTCACTAGTTCTCCTGAAGGCCACTAACAAAACAGCCAAACTTGTTGTGCCGGTGTCGATTTTCCCGCTCGAGAGAGTAGTCTTTCAAATTGAGTTTGATACTCCTTGATTGTCCCAGTTTGTTTGAGTTTTATAAGGTCTCCAAAAAAATATTCAAACTAGGTAGGGCCATACCTTGCATGTAAGCCTTCCTTTAGCATATTCCAAGAGATCAGTCCTTCATCTTCCTTTAGTAACTCCCTCCAAATGGTAAGCTGCCAAAGGCACTTGTTCCCTAGCTGGAATTCCTTGAAACTCAAAGAACTGTTCAGCTCTACAAATCCAGCTGGTTGGGTCCTCACTCCCGTTGAAGCTGAGGGAAGTCGAGTTTGGCAAGTTTGGGAGCAAATGTATGGGATCCTCCATTTTCATAGTCTCAGCTTCCCACGAGTGGTCGAAACGTATGTTCATGGCGGCAACATTTCCTATAGGATTTGTGTTGGAATTTGAGATGCCTTGAGAAGTCTTATGAAGCATTGAAGTGTTTAGTATCTCAAGTATCATCTTGTGTTGGAATTATTGTCAACACAATGTCACAAGTGTGGTGTTGATAGAGCTTCAAAGAGAAAACAGAGCTGAAATAGAACAGTACAGGAAATCAGAATTTCATCTGTCAACCGGTAGTTCTACCGGTAGAACAGCGGTAGAAAAGGGGTAGAAAAGACTGACCCTGAGATTTCCATCTGTCAACCGCAAGTACTACCGGTAGAAAGTTCAACCGCAAGTACTACCGGTAGAAAAGGCTGATATTCCAGCAGAATGTTTGGACATAAGAATCTCATCTGTTAAACCGGTAGTACTACCGGCAGAACACACGGGAAACCTGAGTTGCGCAGAAATAGAAGTTTTGCACGAAAATTTAGGAAACTTAAGTATTTCGTTTGGGACTCTTTCTAAACGAATTCTAGCCTAATTTAAACACTCTTTAGGGTTACCATAACCTATATAAAGGCTTGCTAAGTTCGTTTTCAAGAACACAGAAGAGTAGAGAAGAGAAGAGAGAAGAAAAGAGAGGGTTTTGGAGAGAAGAAGGTGCTGTTGCTGTGTGCTGTTGTGTTGCACGTTTCTACAGCAAGTGTGGACGAGAATGTGCTCATGAAGATGGTGATTCGTCCATAAGATAAGTGTCTCTCTGTTTATGCTTTAAATTTCAATTTGTAAGGGATTGAGAGAGAGAGATTGTAGAGGGGAAAGGCTGTAGAAAAGTTCTCTACTTTTATTCTGTAGAACATCAAGTTGGTGCTTGGTGTTAGGGGTTTGGTGATCCTATCTGTTGGTGCAGATAAATTGTAAAGGGAGTAGGTGCTTCCTAGATAGTTGGTGCTATCTGAAACTTAAGGGTTGGTGCTCTTTGTCGTTGGTGCGACTAAATAGATTCAAACCTGTTCCGGATCGGTGTTCGGACAGTCTTTGAACCGTGGACGTAGCCTTTTGGTGAACCACGTTAAATCTGGTGTCCTTGTGTGATTTGATTTGCTTTTATTGTTAAATTGGACCTGTTTTTAAGGAATCACTGATTCACCCCCCCTCTCAGTGATCGCGATATCTAACAATTGGTATCAGAGCGCCAAGGTTCCCTTGATAAGCTTAACACGCTAAGGGTGATCTCTTGTCAAATCACATGGCATCCAATACAGGGAATATGAAAGCACCTTTGTTTGATGGTTCTAATTACTCCTTCTGGAAGATCAGAATGCAGGCTTTCATCAAATCACTTGGTTATGATGTCTGGGAGACTGTCAGAGTCGGTTACAATACTGCCATCGTACCCATTGATGCTGCAACGAAGAAGTTAGCAGACAACGACTCAAAGGCGCAGAATGCACTCTTTAGTGGCCTTGTGGACAGCGAGCTGGTCAAAGTAATTGCATGCAAAACAGCCAAGGAAATATGGGACAAGTTGAAAAGCATTCATGAAGGAGATGAGAAGATCAAAGAAGCGAAATTGCAAACTCATCGCTCTCAATTCGAGTCTCTTCGCATGGAGGAAAGCGAGAATGTTGACTCGTATATGCAACGAGTGAATGAAGTCACGAATGACATTCGTGGACTAGGGGAGGAGATTAAAGAACCAGTCATCGTCAAAAAGGTTCTAAGATCTCTTCTTCCCCGGTTTGATTCAAAAGTCTCATCCATAGAAGAAGCCAAGGATCTGAATGAATTTACCATGGATGAGTTGCATGGTTCACTCACTGCCTATGAGATGCGCATAGGTAAGACGTCTTCATCTGATAGAGAAGCGGCCTTCAAAGTTCAGAAAAAGGGAAAAGAGACTGCTGGTCATGATGCTGATACTGATGATGATGAGCTTGAGGCTCAATTAGTTAGAAAGCTGAAGAAAGGAAGCAATGGAAAGTACAAAGGGAAGCTACCCTTTAAATGCTTCAATTGTGGCGGTGTTGGTCACTTTGCTGCGAAGTGTCCGCTGAAAGAAAACAATGATGATGACTCTTATGTTGATAAGAGTAAATGGAAGAAAAATTTCAGAAAGAGGGGTAAAGCAAAAAGCTTCATCAGTCAATATAATGACAGCACGTCTGAAACTTCAGACGTTGATGAATCAGCCGAGGCAACTGAAGCTCTCTTCATGGTTACTGTTGAAGAAGAAGAGGAGCACGAGCCGGAAGAGGAAGAGGAGGCTGAGGTCAATCTTGAAGAAGAACTCATTGCCGCACTTGAGGAGCTTAGCATGGAACGAAAAACAAGTAAGAAAAATCTGAAACTTCTTCATGAATCTGAAAGTTCAGTTATTGCTTTGAAAACTCAAGTTGAAGAATATAAAAGAATGGTGGAAGTCCTTGAAAATCAAATAAGTATCAAAAAGGAAGAGGCTATGAAACTTGAAACTGAAATCGCTAGAGCAAAGGCTGAAAACTTGGAAAGTAGCCGAAAACTCAAAGCGCTCCAAGCAATTGAAGGGACAATGAAACTCAATGAAATTCTGAAAGTTCAAAAGCCCTTCCACAATAAATTTGGTATTGGATTTGAGACCGGAGAGTCCTCTAAAGCTAGACCTTCTTTGTTTATGAAACAAAGTGCCATAACTCTCAAGGCTACAAAGCTTCAAATTCAGCCTAGTATTGAGATGGTCAATAAGAAAAGGTTTGTGGAGTTTAACCAGCCACCTAAGAAAGGAAGAATTTTCAGATTCTATGGTTATTGCTATCATTGTAATAGATATGGACATAAAAGAGCTGATTGTAGATTCTATGTTAGAAACAGTCCATTAGTGGCTAGGAACCCTTTCTCAATCCTAAACGGCCACAAAATTGAGTGCTATAAGTGTCATAATTATGGACACTTGGCTAGGGATTGTAGGTTGCCTATTGCTAACCAATTTCAGGTTGAAAAGAAACCCACGTTAGTTAAGGCATGGAGGGTAAAGAAAAGGGAAGATAATTCCAAGGAATCTCTCATTGTGCAAACGGCATTCAATGCACAAAAGAAGGCAGCACCATGGGTCCTTGATAGTGGTTGTTCAAGCCATATGACAGGCGATAAGGAAAAATTTGTCAAATTACAGCACTATGAAGGCGGATCAGTGAAGTTTGGTAACAATGATGGTGCCAAAATCTGCGGAAAAGGTGTTGTTCAGCTAAAGACAAACAAGATCAGATCAGACGAGGTCTTATATGTGTCTGGACTGAGACACAACTTTCTTAGTGTGAGTCAGATCTGTGACAAAGGCCACGAAGTTGTCTTCACTAAAGATGGGTTTGCTATCAAGAAGTGTAGCAACGGCAAAACAGTGGCTACTGGATCTAGGACTGCTGGAAATCTCTATACATTGTCAGATGGAGCTGAAAAGACTTGCTTGATGAGTCGGACAGAGGAAAGTTGGTTGTGGCACAAACGCCTTGGGCATCTAAACTTTGATAACATGTCAAAGATTTGCAATTCAAAGGCTGTCAGAGGTATGTCTACAGTTGAAAAGCCTTCCAACCCCATTTGCGATTCTTGCCAAAAGGGAAAGCAAACGAGGGTAATGTTCAAGTCAAAGGAGCATCATTCAAAGAAACCTCTTGAACTAGTGCACACTGATCTCTGTGGACCGATGCGAACTCAAAGCACCAATGGAGATAAGTATTTTATGTTATGCATTGATGATTATACTCGTATGACATGGGTATTGTTTCTTAAGCATAAACATCAAGCACTTGATCGTTTTAAAGTGTTTAAAGCACAGGTTGAAAATATGCTTGGAAAACGTATCAAGATTTTAAGGTCTGATCGAGGCGGTGAATTCACATCTGAAGAGTTCACTAACTATTGTGAGCACCATGGCATTCAAAGACAATATTCAGCCCCTAGAACTCCACAGCAAAATGGAGTTGTGGAACGGAAAAATCGCACCGTGCAAGAGATGGCTCGCACAATGCTAACTGAGAGCAAGCTAGCTGACAAATACTGGAAGGAGGCAATCCATACGGCTGTATACATTCAGAATCGATGCTTGATCAGGCTACATGAAGACAAAACTCCCTATGAGCTATGGTTTGGGAGAAAAGCAACAGTCAAGCACTTCAAAGTCTTCGGTAGCAAGTGTTACATCAAGCGTCTTGAACAAAATCCGGGCAAATTTGAAGAAAGAGCTGATGAAGGTATATTTCTGGGTTACTCCTCCACTAGTAAGGCTTACAGATGTCTTAACAAAAGGACCAGAAAAATCATAGAAAGTGCCGATGTTAGAATTGATGAAAACCGTGAATCAAAGAATGTAACTCATTATGACAGTCCAGTTCATGAGGACTCGAGTGAGATTGATGATGAAGAGGCTGAACCTAATGATTCTGAGAAATCAAAGGATGACTCAGAGGATGCTACAGCTAGAAAGAAAAGCACTTGGGTAGAGCAACACCCTAAGGATCAAATCATTGGAGATCCTGAGGCCGGTGTTAAAACAAGACAAAGTGTAGTTAGCAATTACTCACTTGTGTCCACCATTGAGCCCAAGACTGTGGCTGAAGCCAGTCTCGATGAAAGTTGGTTGAAAGCTATGCATGAGGAGTTGGAGCAAATTGAGAAGAACTCCACATGGGAACTAGTTTCTAGACCTACCGATAAGAATGTTATTGGTACTAAATGGGTCTTTCGGAATAAGCTGAATGAAGATGGTCAGGTCATACGAAACAAAGCAAGGTTGGTTTGTAAAGGCTATGCTCAAGTTGAAGGCATAGATTTTGAAGAAACCTTTGCACCGGTGGCTCGTCTGGAAGCCATTCGTATGTTTCTTGCATTGGCTGCATACAAAACCTTCAAGGTATTTCAGATGGATGTAAAGTCAGCCTTCTTGAATGGATTACTTGAAGAAGAGGTCTACATTGAGCAACCTGATGGTTTTCTCATTAGCAAAAATTCAGACCTAGTGTGCAAGTTGAAAAAGGCTCTTTATGGGCTGAAACAAGCGCCAAGGGCGTGGTATGCAAGGCTGGACCTCTATCTTCGCAAGATCGGCTTTGGAAAAGGACTGGTTGATAGCAATCTTTATGTCAAAACAGAGTTGAGCAAACAGCTGGTTGTCATTGTTTATGTCGATGACATAATCTTTGGTGGCAATGATGAGGAAATGTGCAGGAATTTTGCTGAAGAGATGAAGAAAGAATTTGAGATGTCAATGCTTGGAGAACTAAAGTTCTTCCTTGGTTTACAAGTTCAGCAGCTGAAACATGGTATCTTCATATCACAGATGAAATACATCAAGGAAATGCTGAAGCGTTTTAACATGGAAGACAGCAAGCCAGTGAGCACACCAATGACAACGAACACAAAGCTAAGCAAAGATGATAAGGGTTCGTCCGTTGATCACACCACTTATCGTTCTATGATAGGAAGCTTGCTTTATTTGACTGCTACAAGACCGGATCTTCTGCAAGCAGTATGTATGGTGGCTCGATTTCAAGCATCACCAACTGAGACGCACCTTACAGCAGTAAAAATGATATTTCGATATCTGAAAGGTACCATGGAGCTTGGCATTTGGTATCCTAAAGGCAAATCCTTCACTCTTGTTGCATACTCTGACGCCGATTGGGCTGGATGTAAAGATGATCGCAAGAGTACAAGCGGTGGTGCATTCTATCTCGGTGAAAGGTTGGTGGCATGGCACAGTAAGAAACAAGATTCAGTATCCCTTTCTACAGCGGAAGCGGAATATATTGCAGCGGCAACTTGTTGTACGCAAGTGTTATGGATGCGGCAAATGCTCTCTGATCTAGGAGTTCCGACAACGGATCCTACGCCGATCCTCTGTGACAACACAAGTGCAATTCACATCTCTAAGAATCCTGTTCAGCATTCTAGAACGAAGCATGTTGCAATCCGCTATCACTTTCTCAAGGAAAAGGTTGCAGACGGTGAGGTAAAGTTGGAATATGTTCCAACTACTGAGCAAGTTGCTGATATCTTCACAAAACCTCTGCCAAAGGAAGTCTTCGAGTATCTCCGGAAAAAATTAGGAGTTACTCACTCTCCTAATCCTTAGGAGTTGTGCTTGAAAGGGGGAGCAATGTATTCCTTGAATATCCTATTCGCTCCTTGGTTGGTCCCTTTGGACTTGTTGTCAAAGGGGGAGAAAGTTATGCTAGGAGAAAGCTATGCTAGAAGAAGTTATGCCATGATAGCTTGGGGGAGATTGGTATCAAGAATGTGAATGTGAAGATCTTGATTCTGTTGGTTTATGGTTCTGAAGAAGCTTCATGAAGGTCAACTGGTTCAAAGTGTTCCAAGTGTTGCCAACAATTCCAAAGGGGGAGATTGTTGGAATTTGAGATGCCTTGAGAAGTCTTATGAAGCATTGAAGTGTTTAGTATCTCAAGTATCATCTTGTGTTGGAATTATTGTCAATACAATGTCACAAGTGTGGTGTTGATAGAGCTTCAAAGAGAAAACAGAGCTGAAATAGAACAGTACAGGAAATCAGAATTTCATCTGTCAACCGGTAGTTCTACCGGTAGAACAGGGGTAGAACAGGGGTAGAAAAGGGGTAGAAAAGGCTGACCCTGAGATTTCCATCTGTCAGCCGCAAGTACTACCGGTAGAAAGTTCAACCGCAAGTACTACCGGTAGAAAAGGCTGATATTCCAGCAGAATGTTTGGACATAAGAATCTCATCTGTTAAACCGGTAGTACTACCGGTAGAACACACGGGAAACCTGAGTTGCGCAGAAATAGAAGTTTTGCACGAAAATTCAGGAAACTTAAGTATTTCGTTTGGGACTCTTTCTAAATGAATTCTAGCCTAATTTAAACACTCTTTAGGGTTACCATAACCTATATAAAGGCTTGCTAAGTTCGTTTTCAAGGGCACAGAAGAGAAGAGAAGAGAAGAGAGAAGAAAAGAGAGGGTTTTGGAGAGAAGAATGTGATGTTGCTGTGTGCTGTTGTGTTGCACGTTTCTACAGCAAGTGTGGACGAGAATGTGCTCATGAAGATGGTGATTCGTCCATAAGATAAGTATCTCTCTGTTTATGCTTTAAATTTCAATTTGTAAGGGATTGAGAGAGAGAGATTGTAGAGGGGAAAGGCAGTAGAAAAGTTCTCTACTTTTATTCTGTAGAACATCAAGTTGGTGCTTGGTGTTAGGGGTTTGGTGATCCTATATGTTGGTGCAGATAAATTGTAAAGGGAGTAGGTGCTTCCTAGATAGTTGGTGCTATCTGAAACTTAAGGGTTGGTGCTCTTTGTCGTTGGTGCGACTAAATAGATTCAAACCTGTTCCGGATCGGTGTTCGGACAGTCTTTGAACCGTGGACGTAGCCTTTCGGTGAACCACGTTAAATCTGGTGTCCTTGTGTGATTTGATTTGCTTTTGTTATTAAATTGGACCTGTTTTTAAGGAATCACTGATTCACCCCCCCCCCCCCTCTCAGTGATCGCGATATCTAACAATTTGCTCCTAGCCAGAAGACAAGGAACCGACTTCAGTTTCTAGTTTATTAATCCGATGTTCCACCATACTTGGCTTTGATACCAAACTGATAGGGACTTCTGTGGATGGTGGGTTTCTGGATTTAGAGAAACCTCAAACTGTTGCTGGGTTCTTTGACCCTTGCCTTTTTTTTTAAATCTTTATAGCTATTTTGGAGATGGGTCCGAGCACAGGGAATAGAGACAAATAGGCTAGTAAGAGGAGCAAGAGAAAGATTGGTTTCTTCGAGGGAAATCGGCCTCCTTAAGTCTGGAAACAAATTCACTGATAATTTTTTTTCATTATGCCATGCTATTTATAAGGCAGGTTACACAACACATTTGAACGTTGGAACTAACTCCTACAAACTGGCAACAGAATAGCAACAAAACATAACATCACTTGACTAAACCAATTAACTCCTTCAAACTGGCAACAGAATAGCAACAAAAATAACACCACTTGACAAAACCAATTCAACAACTAGACTTATTCTAGGTCCACTTGTCCAAACCATGCAAAACGCGCCCGGAAGCACATGCTAATTCACGTACATAACAGAAATCGGGTTGAATTGTGGGCATATATGGATATATAGATCCGGATTATCTTAAGATTGGTACCGTGAGAAAGAAATATGATGTTTATAGCTATGGGGTACTACTCCTTGAGCTTTTATCTTGGACTCGAGATCTCAATGCGATTCGGCTTTCTTCTCACGAATTTCTAGAAGTCATTGAACTAATGTTTAAAACTATCAACAAGCATCTTCATTGTCATTAACTAATCTAAATTATGTCATTAATCATTCAATTATGGGTGAAATGGGGGCATCGCTATATATGATAGGTGTTTAAGGCTATCATAGGGGCTAAATGAGGTGTCTACAGTATGCCCCTCTTTGGAGAACAGCACGTGGAGAGTTGTGCTCCAAAGAAAGTAGACACACCACTCATGACTCACGGGAGGTTTTGAGCTCGCGGGAGTGGCCACCTATGGATGTATGCAATTGCAAACTCATTCCAAAGGTGAGGTTCACTTTTCTAGGATCGGTTCTGATTCAGGGGGAAAAAAAAAGAAGTTACGTGCCTACTGATTTGATTGGAAACCCGAGATCTGTGCCTCGGTGCCCGTAGTATTGCCACGTGGCGGGTTGGGAACTGTGCCCCAGTTGCTGAATTTAAAATGATGGTGGGAACTGTGCCCCAGTTGCTGAATTTAAAATGGTGGTGGGAACTGTGCCCCAGTGGTCTGAATCAGAAGTCGATCTTTCGATTAGCTAAATCACTATCAGAATTTCATTTCTTCTTGCAATAGAATTGATTTCAAATGGTCATATATAACGTCTTTTGACTTTCATCCATAGTTAAATGTTTAAAGCATAGTTGAAACTAACTAGCAATAATGGGGATCTTAGTGGAAATCATAAACATAGTTCAAGCAATAGTGTGAGTGCATGTGAGAATGAGATGCATTTTTTTTAAAGAGATGTTTGAATTTGAAACTCGGGTATGCATCGAAAAAGCTAAATCAATGGAAGACGGTCGCCAGAATAACCGTCACTCTCTAGGGATCTTGGTCTTCACCCAAGCTTAGATGAGACCTAGGATAGATTCGATCGTCTTTTCGTGCTTATCATGGAGAGCTTCGAATTACACGGTTTCCATCCTCCAACATCAAGATTTGAGTCGGCGAACACACAATTCGTGAGAACACGGTATTATGGTCGCCGTACCGATTATAAGCGCTTAAGGGAGGCCTACGGCGACTCAATTTCCAGACGTGAGGTAAAATTATGAAAATCATAGTTTGGGTTACTTACCTCAAGAGCTTTCCATAAATCTGATGTTATGGAGAATTGCTGCTTTCTTTCGTTGTTTGCATGAAGTTTGTGAACTTGTCTCAATCTCCATCAGTGTGCTTGAAGGTCCTTCACCTAGGTGTTTTTGCTTTCGATTCCGGATCCTGCATTAACAAACACTAAAAGATTCTGCATTTTTCTTTGTTAGTACTCAGTCTTATAATTAGCGGAGGTAACTGTTCCAATTTTATTGATGAAGATGGCATGAGATGCAGTGCACAACATCAGGTGTATGAGTGATGGGACTAATGTGCGTGCAACGGGACCTCATGTGATGGGACAGTGTTTCAGTTTGACGATGTGTCATTCTTTTGTGTATGTGCCTCTTTAGTTTTTATTATTTATTTATTTATTATTTATTTATTGTTATTATTATTATTTATAATCAATCATCATCAATTCTTGTTCGGGTTCAACTTTTAGAATTCTAGGACAACTTGGTTCAAAGAGACATTTTGGTTCTCAAAGGTGATGGATAGGCGCCACAGGGGTGGTGCCCAGGTGGAATTGCATGAACAGAGTCTGCCTCGGAGTAGAATTCTAATCCAGAAGACAAGTCACCTAAGCATCAAAGGAGTGGCATCCAATATGTAGTTCTAGTTCGTTTTGGAATGGAGTTTTGACTTTAATGAAACAAGTTGTATTTAGAGTTGGTCTTGAAGTAGAATTTCAAATTCAAGGAAATGGGTTACCTGGGCGCCCAAGGAGTGGTGCCTAGGTGGAATTGTGAGTTCGTCTCGAAGTTGAATTTCCAAATTAAGGAGACAAGTGACCTGGGCGCCCAAGGAGTGGTGCCTAGGTGGAATTCTTAGTTAGTCTCCAAGTTGAGTTTCCAAATTGAGGAGACAAGTGACCACGGCGCCCAAGGAGTGGTGCCTAGGTGGAACTTCGAGATGGTCTCGAAGTTGAGTTCGTGCTCAACCCATGGCAGTGAGAGTTCTTGTCAAAGTGAAAGTTTGAGTATCAGAGGTGACTTGGGCGCCTGGGGTGTGGTGCCTAGGTGGAGTTTCGTCTCCAAGACTTACAGTCCATTACAGACTAGAGTTCTGAATGTAGGAGATGAGTGACCTGGGCGCCCAAGGAGTGGCGCCTAGGTGGAATTTCGTCTCTTTCTAATTCCCTATGGGATTCGAACTCTAATCTATATAAGGGAATCAAAGCTACGAATTTCTTACAACTCCTGCTCTTCCAAATTTTGAATCTCAGAATTCTCAAGTCCTCCCTTGCTTCCAAGTGAGTATCTTCTCCTCTCTTTTTCTTTTGGAATGAATAACATGCCTCACATGTGTTTTGAATTGTCTAGATAATTTTACTTAGTCAATTTGATGCAAGTTTCCATGGTTTGGGTTGGGGCATTCTGATTAGTAGGTACCAATTGAGGAGGGTAGGCGCCACCCCTGTGGTGCCTATCCTCTCAGTTTGCACTAAAGACTCGCGAGTTTGAATTTCTAAGGTGTTTTCCTAAATTTTGGTTCTTTTCGGACTCGCAACATGATATATGAACACGACTCAGGAATACTAAGGGTCTCACTTTGGCCAAACAATGACATCTCCATGCGGGATATTTCTAGTCTGGGATGGGCGCCACCCCTGTGGTGCCCAGGTGGTCGGTCTCTCCTTTTTTTTTTTTGGTTTGTTTTGTTTGTTAATTTGTTTGTTTTAGGTATTTTTTTTAACCCTTATTATGTGCTTCAACTTGTTATCACTGTATTGTTTTCAATCTCATGAGGCTACTTTCATTAGTATTTTGTTATCTCCTCCCCTTCGTGTTTTAAGGTGGTGTGTTATATGGGCATGTAGTTTGGACTTTTGGCTCTCAAAAGGTGCCTAGGACAGCCCTGTAGTACCTCTGAAAATATCTCCCACAGATTTATGATGGCTCAGTAGAGTGATCATAGCTGAAACTGAACTCTTTGGGGAAAATCCATTGAAATAGACCTGGGCGTCACCCCTGGGGCACCCAAGTGACCTGTCTGTTTTATCTATTTATATTTTTTTTGTTCGAGATGTTTTTCATGTGGAGAGTCTCTAAGGCCTGATGTATATATTTGTTTGCAGGTTTGAGTTCTCCTAATGGCCGGTTCCCCAATCTTTTCATTTGTCGTCGATGGTGTCGCGGGCCCTAATGCTTGTAAGCCCTTCTTGCCAAGAGATGAATATTGGTCTCCCGGGGATGAAAAGATAGGGTATTACGATTCTGAAGAGCGGGCAGAGTTCTACCTTGAGCATGAATCCTCTATTCCTGCTACCTAAGATTACGTCTATCAATTTGAGGAGGAGATGGACAAGCACATTGTGGAGGTTAAGCGCGGAAAATATGACCTATTGGTCATGAAATATAAAGGGATTTGTGGGTTATATGGAGATCTGTGCATTGTGGGGAGGACTGCTCTCAATAGGTTCCGTGGTTATGATGGGCTCTTGGAAGATCTACCGGCTTTTATTAGCAAAGTGCTCCAATCCCTTTTGTGGAGTATGTTGGATCTTCGGGCAATGTTTGAAATCTGGGAGGCTATGAAGACTACCAATGAGAGGGCCCATATAGATGATTTTAACACACTGCATAGGCGAATGGACCAACTGGAGCTCATGACCATGTCATGTCCACACAAAGCCGAATCATCTGTTCCGAGGCGTTATAGGCAATATTTTGAAATGCAAAACACCACCCTTTCAGCACTCATCCACCCAGCATATACAGCTTATCAGGAGGATTTCTGGCGGATTCGGGAAATCTGCGATGCTCTTCGGAATCCTCCAGACAACTTTGAGGAAGTGCAATGGCAACTTGAGGCTCATATGAGTGGAATGGAAGCACGGATGGCCTCTTCCCTGCCTTCAATGGGGTGGTTCATCCCCTCTAAATGGCTCATTAGGAGTCCCTATCCTAGGCTAGGTATTGATTGAGAGGTCGGGTCGCTAGGACCAGCTAGTTTTATAATAGGCCTCATTGTAGGGTTTGGGGGCAAAAGTTGTTACCTCTCTCAATTTATTTTATTTAGGATTAGACTTTGTTAACCCAGTTTATTATTATACTTTATTAAATAATGACTCTTATGGATATTTAATAGAAGTTGAATTAAGTTTTATACTCATCTTTTCCTCTTATGATGTGGTGATGTTTGATTGAATGGTGAGGGTTATAAGTTATGAGATTTAATTTGTGAATTTATGATGATGAGTTATGGTGATGAATTATGATGAATGTTTGATTATGGTGGTGGATTGTGAATTATGAGGTTATGCCTGTACTTTTCAACTCTATATTTTTTTTTGTTTTTTTTTTTGTTTTTTTTTTGTTTTTTTTTTTTAATGTGTGTGCACCCTACTTAACATATAATGAGGTAAATGCATGGATTTGGATTTTGGGATGATGCATGAACAATTAATGCATGATACATATGTGTTTATGAGTCAATGGCATGTCTTCTTAAATTGGATCAACTAACCTGTCCTTTTTTGTTGGTGCCGCCTTTCCTCAATAAGTTGGAATGGATCATCACTGGGTTGCCGATTACTGTGCTGAGATTTTGCCAAAGCCAAAGGCTGGTCCTCTGTCTCCATTGATGTTTGGATAATCTCAGGTTTCAGCTTGTGGGACCTTTCTACCTCTCATTAGTGTTGTTCATTGTTGTGGTCCAGCTCTTTTTTTTTTTAATCTTCATCAAAGACTATCTCTCCATTTTTATTTTATTTTATATATTTTTTTAATCTATTGGGTGAAAGAAACAGGGCCATGTTTCAGGTGGGTCCCTCTTAGAGAGGGACCCCACCACGTGATGGGCTGGACCTATCTGCGCCCAGCTTTGGGCATTTTAGGTTACAAGTGGGTCTTTTCCCCCTAGGTTACAAGTGGGTCTTTTCCCCCTCTTTTCTCATTCTTTCTTTCCCTCCCTCTTTCCTTTTGTTCTTGTTGCTGTATCAGGTGAGGCAAGGGGAGAGTGCAGATCGTTGGCAAGGTGGAGAAGAGGAAGGGAAGGAGGAAAGGGGCTGGTATGTGGATTTAATCTCATTCTCTTTCTTCCATTGTTTTCTCTCTTTTCTTTTCTTTATGTTTGAATCCCATTGCTGCCATGGTTTCAGATAGGGATCGAGCAGCAGAGAGAGTGGACGGAGCTGAGCTTTGGTCCAGGTGTGTGGGTTCTGCCCTTTCTTCTTCTTCCATTTCTTCTCTTCTTTCTGTTTCTCTTTTCTTCTTCTTCTTCTTTTTTTTTTTGAACCCTGCTGCTGCCATTTCGGGTGGAGGCCGAACAAGGTGAGGAGAGGAAGGTGAGGGAGAGAAGGCAGCTAGGTACATGGGTTTCGCCCTCTGCCATTCTTTTTTTTTTTTTTTCATTGTTTTCTCTCTCTGTTTTTCTCTTTTCATTTTTTTTCTTGAATCTCATTGCTGCTGCCATTTCAGGTTGGGGCCGGGCAAGGTGAGGAGAGGAGGGAGAAGGAGAGAGGCAGCCGGGTATGTGGGCTTCCTTCCCATTCTTTTTTTTTTCATTGTTTTCTCTCTCTGTTTTTTTTCTCTTTTCATTTTTTTTTTTGAATCTCATTACTGCTATGGCTCCAGGTTGAGGCCGAGCAAGGTGAGGAGAAGAAGGGGGAGAAGAAGGAGGAAGAGGAGAGGAGTTCTGGTTGGCTTAGGTATGTGGGTCCCGCCCTCTTCCTTCCTTCCATTCTTCTCTTCCCCCCTTTTTTTTTTATGGTGTTGCTGCTACTGTTGCAGGTGGAGGCCGAGTGGAGGGGAGAGTGAAGAGGGAGAGTGAAGAGGGAGAGAGACAACCAGGTATGTGGGCCCTACGACCTCTCTTCTTTCTACTACTTTTTTTGTTTGTTTTTGAACTATGGCTGGAGAATGGGGGTTTTGGGCTTGATTTTGGCCATGGATGCCTATGGAATTTGTGGGTTTTGGTGAGGGAGGAAGATGTGGAGTCAGCTCAACTATGAGGCTTGTAAACCCACTCCCTTGATTCAAGTTTTGGAATGTCTCACAGTGGGAGTTTTGGGCTCAATCTGTCTGAGTGGAAAATAGGTAGCCACTATGACTAATTGGGATTGACAGAATAATGAGAGTGGCCATGATGAGTTTTTTTTTTTTTTTTTTATTCAGTTTGATATGGGGGAATTATTTGATTCTTGATGTGACCATGGATTTTGGGGTGTGTAGTTAAGAATGAGAGGGAGAATTGGGCTGGATTGAATGTGTTTTCATTTCATTGTAAGTCTGGAACATGTGTCTTAATGAGGCTAGTTTTGGCAAGTGGGATCTGTTTTAGTCCTCAGGTTGGATCAAGGGTCATGGTCTTTGGCTTCCTCTCTATTTATCATTTAACCAATGGGGTTCATCACCTCTAAATCAGAAACACAAATTACTACCTTGGGAAAAGTTTGTTTCTCATGCTTATGTGGACCGATATGTTCTCATGCTCAACTTCTCATTTTAACTCTTGGACATGGGTTTGTCAGATGGCTAGGACTAAGAAGGCTATTAAGCGTGGCCCTATGCCGATGGATACTCTAGAAGAGGTTGGGGTGGAACCAGTCATTGCTCCCCCGAAAAAGAAACAAAGGGGTGAGGAAAAGTTGGAAAAGAAACCCCATCTTGCAGATGAGATAAGAGCTGGCCGGGTAAATTTTTAGTTTCCTTTATAAATGTTATACTTGGTTGGTTTCTACTATCATTGACATTCTTTCCTCTATTGTTTGGATTGCAGCCCGTCCCTTTTGCTCGGGCTAGGGTGAGTTGGATCCATATGAGGGATTGGTGGATCGAGCTCCCCGATCGCCTGAAGGATCGAGTGCGAGCGATGGGGTTTGGAGACTTCATGTCTATCGTCGCCTTCCGCACCGATCGTGCTCTCATTTGTGCTCTCTCCGAGAGATGGAGAGATGAGACACACACATTCCATTTCCCGCCCGGGGAGATGACAATCACATTGGAGGACATTGCGCGGTGCTGGGGTTTGAGGGTGACGGGCCTCCCCGTTTTCTCAAAGGCGAGTGATGCCAAGGCCTCGATCATTCTGTCACGTCTGCATAGGATGTTCGGGGCACGTCCCCAATCTGGTGTGGGTCAGATTGATGCCGAGTGGCTGAGAGAGGCTTATAGCCCAGAGAGGAGGAGGATTCTAAATAGTAAGTATTCCACTACCGCCTTTCTAGCATTGTATCCTTTGTCTTCCATTGTTTTTGCTAATCACTTCTCCTTGCTTCATTTCAGAGTGGGCTCGGAACCAGGCGGACTTCTTTGCCAAGTTGAGGGCAAGGATACCGGCTTTGGGAGGTCCGCCGGTCAGAGGTCATGAGGGAGGTCCAGTTCCTGCAGCGGCTGAGGCTAGGGTTGACGCTGGTAAAATTCAGTTCTTTATTCCTTTTGAATTAGATCTTGAGTTGAAAACTCCCATGAGACTAGCACATTTTATATTTACCTTTTATTGATAGTATCCACAACTTCTCTGACAGGTGAGGGCCCATCTTCAGGCGGATTTGGATATGCAGGTGGCCCCGCTGATGATGATGTAGCAGTGGTGGACACCATTGATAGTGATGAGATGGATGAGAGTGATGATGATGCTGACTTCCACGAGTCAGAGGGCGAGGTTGTCGCGTCTGACGATGGAGATGACGAGATTGATGATGGGGATAGTGAGGATGAGGGGGTGAGGCCTCGCCGGGTCGCCGCTATCGATGTTGATGAGGGAGATGATGATGTGGGCGAAGGTGACAAGGGGGATGATGCCGGGCCTTCCGGAGGTAAATGCTCGATCTAGCTTTCTTCAATCGATCTTGAGTGCCTTGTATTTTTCAGCCTTGTTCTTGATATACTTTCTCTTTTGGTTTCAGGGTATGATTGGCGGGAGGTGCCAGTCGATGGATATACCCGTCGAAAGAGGGTAGGGATACCATGTGAGGTGTTCCAAGTCGCGAGTGAGTACTGAAATGTTTGGTAACTATTTTGCTCCTTATTTCCATTACTGGGTGAATTCCTTATGTCCATTTGGCATTGTGCAGAGCAAAAGCAGGGGAAGCAGTATGAAGTTCGCTTGAGGAGACCAAGATTGATTTCAGCACGGTTGGGTGATGATGAGCATCTCAGGGCCTTTCTATTGTTCTTTTTGGGGAGATGCCTCTTCACCAATGTAACTGGTAATAGAGCGTCCGGTACCCTCATCCGATTTGTGCAAGACTTGGATAAGGTTGGCGATTACGCTTGGGGTGCGGCCACCCTTGCCTTTCTTTTCTACAATCTAGATTCGAGGTGCCGCGTTCAGTCTGGATGCAAGAGCCTTCGAGGGTTTGTGCTGATCTTGCAGGTTAAATCTTTATTCGCATGTGTTGTGACCTCCAGTAGTCTTCTTTTCTTATCATGTCTCATGCTTCATCTTTTGTAATAATCGAGCTTTAACTTTGAGCAGGTATGGCTCTGGGAGCACATCGTCCAGTGTCAGCCCGAGCGCTTGCCCGCGAGGCTGAGTTGCGTTCCCCGGGCTTCGCAATGGTACCCTAATGCAAACTTACGAGGCTTTGCTGACATCTTGCCTCCGGAAATGGCCGAGCGTATTAAAGCCCTCAAGATGAGGCCGGGTGAGCAAGGTTACCGGTTCATCTTGAATGAACTAAAAAATCATGAGGTATGTATTGTCCCTTATCCATTTGCTACATTAAACACTTACTGCTCTTAGCTCTCATTTGCTGCATATACCTCGGTTTGTCAGGTGATTTGGCAGCCCTATCAGGGTGGACCGGATGATGAGACGACTGTAGTCCAGGAGGGGCGTGCCTTATTTGAGAGGGACATATGGCTCCACGCCCCTCAGGTAGCAGTTAGATTGGTCATCAGCCGAGTCGCGTGCCAATTGGGACACCATTAAGTTGTTCCCTCAGAAAAGTCTGTCATGCGTCGGTCGTACCCACGGTGGGGTCTGAAAACGTTCAAGCGCCGCCATCCTTGTCGGAGAGAAATAAAAAATTGGAGATCAAAAGGGAGGAAGGCCTGGAGTGATTATGAGGCATATTGGAAGACAGCTTTGCATCGGTATATACTTCCGGAGTCGTACTCTTGCGGGGCTTCATATTCCGTTAGCAATTACGCAGAAGCGGCTGAGGCTTCGTCATCTCTTCGGGTAACCCTTGAAGTTTGCTTGCTTTAACATTGTCCTCTTTCCATTGTGAATCATATTGTTTCTTCATTCATTTTTTAGGGAGAGATACCGGTTGGAGCAGGGCATCGGCAGGCACATCCACCATCTGAAAGACAGCGTGAGGTGAGGGTTCATGAGGCTTCCAATCTTGGTTATAAGCTTTGTAATCTCAAAGATATAGGCCTCTTCTATTTCCCTAATCGTAACTCTCATGTGTGACAGGGGATATCTGGGGGAGTAGTACCCGATGCGGAGTCCATCCTCAGGGGGGAGGTACTTCGATTGTCTCACCTAGTAGAGAAAAGGGTATGACTACTTGGTTTAGTGTTTGAGTCAAACAGTGTTCATCTTCTATAGTAATCCTTATCATTCTTGGTGTATTGGCATGGTTGGTACTTTATAGGATGCGGAGGTCACGAGACTAAGGGCCTCATTGTCAGCCGAGAGGGTACGAGAACTGTCAACCTTAATTGGCCACATGCTATCTCTTTTATACCTTCTTTACTCACAATGCTTTAATAACAGGAGCGCCGCCAGGAAAATGAAGCGATCATTGATGCATTGGCAGATTCTCATGTGGTACGAGGTCTTGGGGTTAGTTGTCCATTTTGAATTGATGTTCATGACTTTTGGTCACCATGTAGGGTAACAGGGAGCGAGACATGCCTGAGGCTATGAGGATCCAATTGGAGAGTGATCTTCTTACTCTGCGGGCTGAGGTGGATCGATTGCAGGTTCACAAAGTTTGGGTTTCAATTTGTTGCCCTTGTATTCAAGGCGTATAAATGAGTTATTCTTAACCATCTGTCTTTGTGACCTTCAGGCAGAGCTTCATAGCGAGCGTGACAAGGCATTTGCAGAAAGAGTTGCTTCAGCGGCGCAGGTATGAACCTTACTCATGGAATGACTCGATTTGTTTTTATTCTTCTAACATTGACATGCTTCGTAATCTTGTTGGGTGCAGATCGAGGACTTACGTGCCAAGCTCAGGAGTTTTGAGGCCTCTGCGCAGGTGAAGGTTTTTCCTTCCTTTATCTTTCTAGATTCCATGTTTCTTGCTACGAGTCTTTGAATGTAACGCTTCCTTGTATGTCGTCTTGCAGAGCGGTGCTATCGTTGCTTCCGTTCCTCCACCCCTTAGCTTGAGCGAGGAAAGGGCTCTCATTCATGATCAATACGCTCAGCGCATGGACCGCATGCAGCTAAGTCACGATGAGGTGGTTGCCGACTTGCGGAGGCGCCTTGATCGGTATCACCAGAGGGCGGAGGAGAGAGGTTATGCATTTTCGAGCTCGACGCGCGCCCCTTCTCAGCGTGCTCCTGGTCCATCTTCCTTTGCTTCATCGGCTCGTCATGAGGGAGCTGCTCCATAGGGTTATCGTTGTTTGATTGATCTGTCTAGGATCCGTCTCCATGTGTTCCATGTTGTATCCATATATGTGTTGGTCATGTATCTATGTCATTCCGTCTTGTCTTAGCTCACGGTGTGTACTTGATCTGATGTATATGTTGTGCTCATGTGTATTATGTATGTGTAATTGAGATAGTGTGTACTAGGCATGTGTGGTTGATTGATGAGGAGCTTTTGTGGGGTGTCAGGAATATATATGAAGTGTACTTTTTTCACGGGTAACAGGTTCTTTTGTATCCGGAGATTTTCCGGGGTCCAAAAACAAGGGGAAGTGCTGCCGAAATTTTTCTAAAATTTCTCAAAATTCGTGCTCTAGCATAGTTCTCGTGAAAAAAGAACATTAGAACCTAAGACAGACAAAATGAAATCCATATAATAGACCAAGCGAATAAAATATCATATCAACTTTGACTTGGAGAAACAATATAAAGATTCAGGGTTTTCAAGCAATGGGGAGTGCCTGGGTGTGTGATGCTTGTGGCCTAAGCAATTCTATGTTTTAAGGCATTCACATTGTCAGCTATAAGTATAAATGCACAGGTTCAAGATAAATGCATTTTCAAATTGCATTTTTGAATCGCGCAATATATGATATCATAAAAGGATGTGCATAGCATACATCTATAATCAAATTCATCATAGGATATCATAACAGACATAATTTATATATCCCAAATTTGGTTACCATCACTTTAATCTTCTGAGGTCATGAAGAGTTGTGCATAAAACAATACCCGTAAAAAAAATGCCCCAGCTTGTGGGATGTTTTGGATGTGATCGGGGTTGGGTTCCCTGCAAGGTCTCAAAACGAACTTGTTAGTTTAATATTTTTGGGCCCCCTGCATAGTTTGGCTAAGGTAGCATTTTTCTTTCTCGGTAAAAATGTCAGGGGGCCATTTTGGCACTCAAGCTTAGAGAATAACAAGATAGAATTGGTACCTTAGGGAATCTGATTTCCTGCATCCAATTAAAAGTTATTGGTAGTAAAGACATGCATGAGGTGAGTGTGTGAAGGCTAGTGAGTGCTCGTGGCAATCGTGTATGGCATGAGGACCCAGATTGGGAAGCCGTGTGAGATAAGCATATATTCACGTATATATATATAAAAACTGCCCCAACATAAGACTAGTGTTTATTCTGGCCGTGGGCGAGAGCGTGAAAGTGGACTAGCCTCTCGATCCATGATTGTCAGCTTGGTGGCAAAGTAATCTTCCCTAACTATCCTTGGGAGGTCGAGCCCTCACAGGCCCCCTCTTGTAGCTGCTTAGTCTTTTCAGCTGAACTTTAGAAAGTACTTGACCGCCTTTGGGGGCTCATTTGTGAGTTGTGTTCGTGTGTGGGGGGTGGTGAGCCACCGTGTTTCCTTAGTGTTGTGGTTTTAGACCACCTTCTGCTTAGTTCGCCTGATAAGTACTCATGTCACTCCGGCGAGCCTAATTCTAATATTTTTTTTTTGGACATGTGACTGTGCAATGCCTGGGTCCTTAAAGCTTTCTAATTAACCCATGTAATGAGCATTAGGCCAATGACTCCCAAACTAGATGGCTTTCGGTCATTAGGTATGTAAATACCCCTACGGGCTTACTAGCTCGGGTTAAAGAGGCTACGAACCCAAGCTAGTCACAAAACTTTGTTTCTTCCCAGGACTCCTAACTAAACACCTCTTTTTTTTTAAAGAGCTTCTAACTGTGCAATGTCTAGGTCCTTTAAGCTTTCTAATTAACCCATGTAATGAGCATTAGGCCAATGACTCCCAAACCAAATGGCTTTAGGGCACTAGGCATGTAAATACCCCTTCAGGCTTATTGGCTCGGGTTAAAAAGGCTATGAACCCAAACTAGTCATGAAGCTTTTTATTCTTTCCAAGACTAATTCTAACTAAACACCTTTTTTTTTTTTTTTTGACATACGATCAAAAATCTTTCATGACATGGGCAACTTACCTACAAACCTTCACATTGGATGACCTTGACCGTGGGAAGTTTGTGTGGGGCAGACTCACCATTTTGTGTATTCTTAAGTGTTGGTGTGTGTTCGAGTTCCAAGCTTGATCAGAGTGCATCTCTTCGGTCCTCCTACAAGATTTTTACAACAACGCCAAGGAGCAAGGAGGGTCATACTCCGCAAGAAATAGGGAGGGGTCATACCGTGTACCTTTTCAGGTACATAGCGTTCCATGGATCGGGGAGCTCTTCCCCTTCTGCATTCACTAGTCTATATGCATTTCCAGGATATACTTCCTTAATTACATAAGGGCCTTCCCAATTGGGTCGTAACTTACCTCTAGGATGTGGAAGCTGGGATGGAGTGATGCGCTTTAGCACAAAGTCGCCAATCTTGAATTTTCTTTGTTTGACGTGTTTGTCGTAGGCTCTGGCAATTCGCTTCCGGTATACCTGTGCATGCTCTGCTGCTTTCATTCTTTTTTCATCGAGTAGGTCTAGCTGAAGTAGCAATGCTTCTCTCCTCTGGTCTTCTGTTATATCTTCATTTAGCTGGATGGGCAGTGATGGATGAAGAACTTCGAGAGGAAGGACTGCTTCCATTCCATATGTCAAAGAGTATGGGGTTTCTCCTGTAGGAGTTCTTATGGAAGTCCGGTATGCCCACAACGCTTCGACCAAACGGTCTGGCCAATCACTACTTTTGGCGGTTTGCACAGTCTTCTTGATGATCTTCAGTAAGGTCTTGTTTGTTGCTTCGGCTTGACCATTCGCTTGGGGATAATATGGGGTTGAATGGTGCAGTTCAATATCATATTTTGTGCACAACTCGTTCATTTGTTGGGATATAAACTGTGGGCCATTGTCTGTTATGAATGCTTTAGGGATGCCAAACCGGGCTATTATATTCTTTTTAATGAATTTGACTACAGAGGTAGCCTTAATATTAACATATGCCTCTGCTTCTGCCCATTTAGTGTAATATCCTGTGGCTGTCAATATGAATGCCTTATTTTGTGTGTTCTCTAAGGTAGGGGCCAGGGGTCCTATGATATCAAAGGCCCAGGTCGAAAAAGGCCATGGAGCTATGGTAGGGTGAAGGGATGATGCGGGGACGTGGATTAGGTTAGCATGCAGTTGACATTCTTTGCATCTTCTAACATAATGGACTGAATCTAACTCTAGGGATGGCCAATAGTAACCTAGACGAATGATTGTCTTAGCTAACATCTGGCCATTGACGTGTCCTCCACACTCTCCCGAATGCGCTTCTTCAACTATCTCTTGCCCTTCTTCTGTGGTTATGCATCGTAAGAGAATTCCACTAAATGATCTACGGTACAATAGTCCTGCGACTATGACATATCTCTGAACCATTTCTTTCAATGCTCTCTTGTCCGATCGGGTGGCATATTCAGGGATGTAGCCATCACGTAGGTAATTCCAGATATCATAGTACCACGGGTGATCGTCCACCAGGTCATCATCATGCTGTATGCGAGCTAGGACTCCTTCTTCGGGCTTAGAATCTTTCTCCTGATCGGACTCTTTGGCCTCGACTTTCTTACTCTTTTCTCTTGGAACTTTTGGCAGAACTTCGGCAGGGTCCCCTCTGGTCAGGTCTATTGGTTTGACAGATGGAGAGTCTAGCCTTATAATAAGGAACTTTTCAGAATCTTTGTCGTCGGGCATCTCTATGATCGAAGCTAAAATTGCTAATGAGTCAGCTAGCCGATTCAAAGCTCGAGGGATGTAGAGAAAGGAAATCTTCTTGAAGTCAGACATTAGTTCTCTCACTTTCTCATGGTAATGTGCAAGTTTAGGGGCATTAACTTTCCATTCCCCAGCTACTTGAGAAATGAAAACTTTGGAATCGCCGAAGACTCTCAGTTTTTTCTACTCCTAGGGCTTGGGCTTCTCTCAGTCCCGCTAGTAAAGCTTCGTATTCCATTGTATTATTGGTCGCTGGGAATCCGATCTTGTAGGCCTTCGGAATGACAACTCCTTCCGGGGATAATAGCACTACTTCGACTCCTTTTCCATTTTGGTTTAAAGCTCCATCAAAGTACATGGTCCATAAATCATCATCCTTGGTCTCTTCAATGCCTGCAAACACGATGCTTTCATCGGGGAAATCATTTCTGACTTGCTCGTACTGGGGCAGAGGAAAGTGTGCTAGATGATCAGCGATCGCTTGTCCTTTTACGGACTTCTGGGTAACATAGGTTATGTCGAATTCGGCCAGGAGCATTTGCCATCGCGCGATTCTTCCTGAAGTGACGGGTTTCTCAAAAATATACTTCAAAGGGTCCATCCTGACTAAAAGTTTGACCTGATGAGCTAGAAAGTAGTGTCTCAATTTTTGAGCGGCCCAAACTACGGCTAAGCATGTTCTCTCCATTGGGGAGTATTTCATTTCATAGGGTAAGAGAGACTTGCTCAGGTAATAGACTGCGTTCTCCTTTTGGCCAGTTTCATCATGTTGACCTAGGACCACGCCTATTGCGGATTCTGTCACTGATACATACAATATGAGGGGCCTGTTTCTGGTAGGGGGCTTCAGAACAGGAGGACTCAACAGATATTTCTTTAGATTTTCGAATGCCTTTTGGCAGTTGTTGTCCCAGTGGTATTCCACGCCTCCTTTTAGTAGTTTGTAGAACGGCTCACATCTTTGTGAATGCTGTAAGATGAATCTTCTGATGAATTGTAACCGCCCTATGAGGCCTCTCAATTCTTTGATATTTTTCGGGGGTGGCATTTCAAGGATGGCCTTCACCTTGGAAGGATCAACTTCAATTCCCCGATTGCTCACCATAAAGCCCAAGAGTTTGCCGGAGGATACTCCAAAAACGCATTTCTTCGGATTCATCCTCAGTTGGGTGTCCCTAGATCGTTGAAGGACTCTCCTGAGAGCTACGACATGGTTCTCACGAGTTTTGGATTTGATCAGAATGTCATCTACATAAACCTCTAACATAATTTCCTCTAGTCGGGACTGCTCTACCGGGGGTAATTTCCATCGCCTTAGACTGCCCATGTGTTGATGATGACCAAAATCTTCTACCACTACGGTTCCTATGTTTTTGGGTTTTCTATTTTCCAATTTTTTTGGGTTTTTGGGGTTTTCTGATTTTTTGGGATTTTTGGAATGATATGGTACAGGTGGGGTTGGAGATGGGCTATCTACCAAGGAGGATCCTCCCCGCTGGTGTGGCCAGGCAGTGGGGCGGTATACCACTTCGTGATCATCGAGGTCACTGGTTTCCCATATTTCACGGTCTTCTTGAGAGGGGTCTCCTCGCCAATGGCGCCAGGCAATGGGCCAATATACCACTTCTTCACTGGTAGGGTCTTCAACTTCCCATGTTTCGCGACTCTCTCGGAGTTCGGTAATCGACGTTTTTTTTTTGGGTAAATGAGTCGGCTTGCTCACAGTCAGCATGTTACATGATAGGATATGGAACCCTAGATCAATGGTGTGGTATGCATTGTCCACTTCTTTTGGTGAATGGAGCTCTCTCCAAGTGCCGAAAATTTCCTCATAAGTTTCGCTTTCGGATGACACAGAGTCTTCCCAATTTTCTACTAAAATGGCCTTGCCTTTGTCATTTGGATCCAAATTGTAGCATCCCTCCTTAGTTGGTGGTGTGCTGGGATCTAAGATTTTATCGTGTCTTACAAAGTGTTCATCTAAGGCCCAGTCCTCTCGTTTATACCTCATATTATCATGCGTATCGTAACCCAATCCTTCCGCTCTTGCTCTAGGATCCGGTATGTAAGGATCGAGAATACCTTCTCCGTTCTTTCCTAGCCCAAATCTAGGTTGATATCCCATCTTCTTCATTAGAGTCCATCCTCGGGCTTGGCTTTCGTCGTTTGTTGCTGGACTTTGCAAGGAAGATAATTCAGAGAACATATTTCGCATGGGGTTCATGTCCATTAAGGAGATGAGAGGATCAACCGTGTATCCATGGATCTTGACCTCTGGGGTCATAAGAGCGGGTTGTAGGGTCGGGAGTATCTGAAGTTCCTCTGGTTCAATGACCGGCGGGTCCCCCATCATCTTCATGATCTTGCCTAAGTAAGGGAATTTGACACATTGGTGTCTGCTTGACATGACGGCATTCATATGGTTCAACCATCGGCGTCCCAGAATTAAGTTGAAAGTGGCGGGGATATCCATGATATAAAATTCTTCTGGCATCGAGATCGGGCCCGCTTGCACCAACAGCATAATTTTTCCACATACTGTTTTCTTATTCCCGTCATAACCGGTTACAACCATAGGGGCTGGAGTTAGGTCCTTTATAGTGAGCCCAAATGCTTTGTAGGTTTTCAAAGGGCATATGTTCAGTGACGCGCCGGTGTCGACCAGGGCTCCTGACATTTCCTTTCCCGCTATCTTAATCATTAAATGTAGGGGAGATGTCCTCGCTTCGAGTGGTATTTCTTTTAGTTCCTGTTCGGTAAAAGTGACGACAAGGAAGGGAGCTCCAGGGGCTAAGGCTGCGATGGTAGTTCCCAACTCTTCGGGGGTTGTGCCTACAGGGACTTGTAAGCGTGTGATAGCCTCAAGTAATTGTTGCTGATGTTTGGGTGAGGTTTTAATCAGATCGAGGACGGATACCTTAGCTGAGATCTTTGTGAGGTGTCCCAAGAGGTCATACTCTATCCCCGTTTCTATGGAAGTATAAGCTCTTTCATCAACTGTTTCCTCGACCTGAGTGTTGGGATTCTGAGAATCTAAGTTTTGAGCAATAGGGTGAGGAGGTAGCCGGGGAGGACGGATCCGTCCAGATCGGAGGTGAGCCTGAGGCGCGTTTGTATCCAGGTGAGGGTCTAGTTGGGAATTTGTAAGGATCGGTGGTTCTTGGTCGTCTAACTCATCAAAGTTCACCTTGTAAAGGTCAGGAGAATCAACGATCATGCCCATCCCAGAATTGAAGATTTTGAATTTGGTTTTCCCATCCCATGGTGTGACGTATTTTCGATGGTCCTCTTCCTCAAAGAATTCATCGTGGCATGGTTGGCTATGGTTTATGCTCCCTTGGGCCGGGGCATCAACACATTGGTGCTCTATCATGGCGATGTTTATCAATTGAGTCTGTGGGCTTTGTCCAGAGGTTGATGGTCCATGTTGAGGCAGCGGGTTGGTATAGATCTGCATGTTAGGAACATTTTGCGCTGGATTGGGGGTCGCGTTTTGATTAGGAGGGGCGTTCCGCGGGTCGTTCGCGCCCATCGGCCTGATATTGCTCCAATCGATTCTGCCTTCATCATTGAGATCATAGATCAGGTCTCTAACCGTGTAGCATTGGGTGAGGTCATGCCCCGGCATCCTATGGTAGGCACAAAACTTGTTTTTATCCAGGTGTTCCGACCAAGCTTGTGGTCGCTCTGGAGGGAGTTGGAGGGCGTTCTGGTTTAAGAGGGACCAGAAGACAGCGGTCCAAGGTTGTGGAAGGGATGGGTAGTTCGCCCTTTTGGCCCCGAATCTTCTTCTATTCCCATTGTTCGTGTTGTTTTGGTTGCCATTATTGCCTCTATTGTAATTGAAGGGGACGGTACCATAGCTGGGTTTAGGATTTGTGTTCTGATTTTGTGCAGAACTATCGAATTCGGAACCGGTTGTATAGGATTTGAATTTTGGTTTTGATTCACCGGGGGCCCTTGATTCCTTGGTGGTTGTTCATAACCTTGGTTATTTCTTGGAGTGTTCCGGTAATTCTGATTGTTCTGCTGATAATTCTGGTTGTTCCTCTGATAATTCGGGTTACCACCTTGGAAATTGGGATTATCATTTTGTCCCTGGTTCAGGTGTTGGTTAAAGCTAACACTGTTGCGTTCTTGGTATGGTCGGTAGACCTCTTCTTGATTCGAGCTCACTTCAGGGGTTGTGCGGCTTTCCGGTTGGGTAGTTGTGCCCACTCTACGCGTGTTTTTCTTATGGTCAATGATGGTGTTCAATACTCCTTCGTCTAAATTTTGTTTCATCCTGGACAATCTACGGTATAGGCCACTCCAACTAACGACTTCTCCGATCGTCATTAAGGCTCTCATCGGATCTTTCATATTTGATATGGCCATCCTCACTTGTTCCTCTTCTTGCATGTTGCAGTCTGATCGCGCAAATTGATTTTGCCACCTCACCGCGAATTCCTCATAGTCCTCATTGTTCTTTTGTTTGAGGTTCGCTAAGTCATGCCACAGGGGTTTGTTTTTAGTTAGGTGCTGATACCGTGCTAGAAATTTCTCTACTACATCCTCGAAGGTATTAATCTCGTGGGAAGATATAGACGTATACCAAGTTAATGCATCCCCCGTTAATGATTCCTGAAAATAATTTATGAGCATGGAGTCATTGTCAGCGATGGCGCGACACTTGTTGCAGAATGAGACTAGGTGGTGTTGAGGGTCAGTTGTCCCATCATAAGGTATGTAATGGACCGCGCTTCTGCTCGGTTCTACCGAGGTCGGCGGACGTGGGAGTCCGTTGGGTCCGACCCTTTCGTAACCGGGGGGCAAAGGCGTGCATCAATATTTCTTTTGTGTGGGTGTGCCAGATTTTCTATTTTACTTGGAATTGCAAGCGGTGATCCGGAGATCGACCTTCGCAAGTAAAAAGGAAATCAACTTCTTTCAAGTTTTCCATTGCACATATATTTAAGAAAAGAGACATTTTCTTGATTTGCCGTGAAAGGCGATTTTTTTTGGCATTTATAGCCGATTTTGGCGTTTATAGCCGATTTTTGGCGTTTATAGCCGATTTTGGCGTTTATAGCCGATTTACAATTCTTATCAATAATGAAAGACAAGAGTTGTGATTTTTGTCTCTTTTAAAAAAATACAAACTACAATGAAAAGCAAGAAAAGGAGGATCTAACTTCTCAGGAGATTGTGGGAGACCCGTTCAGATTGACGGTCGCAAGCCATATGTGGGCTTCGCCATCATCCATGCAGATGAGAACAGAGGATGCTATTGATTCGCTTGGCTTGGCTATAACCTCAGGTTTTTAGAGGACAAAGACCAAAAGAAGGTCCTATGTCCAATAAAAAGCCGAGTAGGCGGGCTGAAAAGCCACGTCTAAGCCATTGGAGGCAGAAGGAGAAGGCAAGGACCTTGGGGGGGGGGGGGGTACCCCCCAAGGGACCTTTGTCACCTTGTAGCGGTGGTCGGTGTAGGATTTTCGTAGAGTTTTTTCTCTTAGATTTCTGATGCCTTTTTCTGTCTGAGTTTCCGGATTTTCTGCAGTCTATTGTCTGTGTGTCTGTTATTCTTTATGTGCTTCTTTTCTTCTTGGAGAGCTCTCCTATTTATAGGCTTTTAGGTAGCCATTTAGGAGGGTTTATGGGCCTTAATTGTCATAAAGCTACATAAAGGGATGAGTTACAAGATTGAATTCTTTATTTTGTAACTCCTTTTTCTTGGCTTCTGATTGGCCGGAGGAGATTGAGGGCGTTTAATTGCCTTTAATCGCCATGATGGGAGGAGTTTCATAGGTTAAATGCCATGAATCTCTTGACTTGTAACTCCCGGATGCTTGCTTCTGATTTGTCCGTCCAAAGAAATGGATTAATGACTGTAATAAAGCTAGTCAATTAATCGCATTAAGTGGTCGCCGAGTAGTTGAAGAGTCGCGGGCCGTGCCGCGTCTTTTGGGATTCTTGTGGCAATGATCATCGATGGATCTTCATGTAGATCGACATCGGATGACCAAGTGACTTCAGGTGTTGGTTGCCAACAGCGGGTCGGTGCCATCTGTCCTGTCGATTTCTCGATCGGTCGGGTAGAAAGCCCACTTTTTTTGGTTGACCGGGTGGCGATCAATGTTGTTTTCGATACTTTTGATGATTGACCCGTGTTTTTGATGGATGTTAGAGGATTTGGTGTCTCAAAAGTATGAATTTTAAAAAATACCAGAGGCCGGACGCTTCGAATCGCGAAAAAAAGGCGAAAACCGGGGTTTCCGGGGCCTTCCCGGCGATCCCGGGCTCCAGGGTCGCCGGCGACCCTGGCCCAGGGTCGCAGGGGTCTGCGACCCTGGGGGGTTTTCCCCCTTTTTATCCCGTTTTGTGTCCGTTTTTGCTGTTTTTCGATTCTTTTTTCTTCTGTATTTTTCCTTGACATTTTTGACCATTTATTGGCCTGATTTCCCTGTAGGAAACCTGATGAGAACCCTTGCATTTTATTTTGCAAAGTTTCCAATTTCCTGAGAAAGCCGAAGACTTTGTCGCGCAGAGCTGCTGATTTTCCGTCAGAAGCTGAAACTGGGCCAAACGATGTCGGAATGACCTGAAATTTGGTGTGAAGCCTCCTGAGCAATAAATAAGACCAACCATAGGCTTTTGTTTGAGTTTTGGAGCCGTTTTGGGTCCTATCACCAGTAGACTCGCTTTTGTCGCGATGGAGATGTCGCGGTTTGATGTGCGGTCAACCGATGTCCGATTGACTTGAAATTTGACAGGGAACCTATTGGAGTCATTTTAAGATGATCCATAGGCTCTATCTTGGAAACCATGGTCCCGGAGAGCTTTGCCGCCTAGATGCCTGATTTGGCTTCCAAGCGTCAAACTATGGTCAAATGTTGTCGAAATGACCTGAAATTTGACGTGTAACCCTTTGTAAGTATTTTGAAGCTGTCCATGTGCTCTATCGGATGAGTGATGGTCTCGATGGTTCTCGCCGCCGAGAGGCTTGATTTAGCTATTCGAGGGTTAATGTATGGTCAAGCGTTGCCGGTTTGACTCGGAACTTGACGTGGAGCCTTTTGGATGTATTTGGAGACCATCCATCGGCTCTGATCGAAGATTTGATGTCTCCGATGCTTTTGCCGCCGAGAGCTCCTTTTCAACTGCCGGAGAAGCGAAGTTAGGCCAAATGATTTTGAAATGGCCCGTAACTTCTTGTGTACTCCTCTTTTGGCTGTCTTGAAGGATCTTGCTGTTTTTGTTTGATTCTGACAAGATTTGATTTTTGGAAGTAACATTGCCTATTTATGGCAGGTTACGACTTCATGTAGCTCTTTGGATCTTGAAGAGGCAAATTGACATTTTTGGTGTCAACAAATGCCCCCTCAAGGTACAGCGACGAGTTGCTTAACTTTTGTAGTCGATGTGCCTCAAAGAGATTTTTGAAGGAGAGCCTGTGACTGGACCAAGAGTCTTTGAGCAGTCTTTCTTTTTGGCATTTGTAGCCTTTTGAGCTTCCAGGGGAATTTTATGGTAGTGAAAGGGATCACGTACCATCTCAAGGCAAAGTTTTGAAGATGACATCAGGGATGTAGATTTGGGTTTTGACCTTATGCCCTAACAGGCTGTATGTGGCAGGTTAGGGGGTCGGATTTGGTTTTGACCGTGTGACCCAACAAGCTATATGTGGAATGTTGGGGGATCAATTTTGGTTTTGATCTTGTGACCTAACAGGCTGTATGTGGCAAGTTAGGGGATCAGGTTTTGGTTTTTGATTTTGGTCTTGTGACCCAACAAGCTGTATGTGGCAAGTTAGGGGACCAGGTTTTGGTTTTTGGTTTTGTGGAATGTCAATTTCAAGATTTTGGCTCAATTTGGTATATGAGGCTGGATGGTTTGATTTTTTGAAGTTCATGAGGCTTGGAATTCTCTTTTGTATGGTCGAATCAACTCAAAAGAGGCACGGAACCATTTGTGTATGCTCTTGGTAAGAGGGATTTTTCTTTGACTAAGAGCCCAATTTTTTTATTATTATTTTTTTGTGTGCCTAGGTGGTCAAACCTGGCTCATATGGGCTAACCCATGGGACCTTAAGCTTTTTGAAATGGCTTAGATCTCATATGGTGTCATTTTTGTAAAGAATATCCAAAAATATCTCTTTTGGATAGAGAATATCTAAGAATATCTTTAACTGTAGAGAATCTCTCATGTTCCCTTTATTTTGGGATAGGATATCTCAAGATATCTTTCTTTTGAGAAAGAATCCTTCATTGATCCAATCTTTTGGGAGAAAATCTCACATTGATTTCTTTTTGTGAGAAAATCCTTCAAGATATCTTTCTTTTGGGAAAGAATCTTTCTAATCTCTTTCTTTTGGTAAGGTTACTAATTAGTAACACTTACCTCTTTCTTCTTTCCTTCTTTGGTTTGCTCTTTTCTATAAAAGCAAGGAGGAGGTTGGATCTCTTGCTCTTATTACTTTCTTTTGCAACAATCCCAAGAGGGCTTCAAGACCAAGAGTTCTTCTTCTTCAAGATCTTCAAGATTTTTCTTCTTCTTCTCCATCAATGGCTTCAAGTAAGTTCCCATTTTTCAAGAAAACCCCATTGTAGGAAAAAAGTTCTTTCTTTCTTTTTTCTTTTTTTTTCTTTCCACGTGTTTTCTCTTTTTTTTTTTTACACGTGTTTTCCCTCTTTTTTTTTTCTCTTTTTTTTTTGCATGTTTTTTCTTCTTCTTGTGGGCCGTACGGATCTGGCCGTACGGCCACGTGGCCTGTGGGCCAGCCCCTTTTTCTCTTTTCTTTTTTTTTTTGTTTTCTTTCCCTCTTTTTTTTTTGAAAAAGTTTCTTTTCTTTTCTTTTCTTTTCTTTTTCTTCTTTTTCTTTTTTTTTTCTTTTGCTCATCATGATAATGCCCCTTTTCTTTTTTTGCAAACCTAGATGTTCATGCATGCATTCTATTGTAAATTAAATTTGTAGCATGATGTGATAGCATACTTGGAAGTTTTCGCAAATTTAGGAATTTGGAGCTCGCAGTGATGTTGAGCCCTTCCTAATTTTGCGGAGACTTTGAGGTTTCGAAAGTTTGGAGTTTCGGGGCTCGCAGCAATGTTGACCCCATCTTCAAGCTTTCTATTTCTTTCGGGATAATTCCTTTTCTTCAAAATTGCCCCGTCATCATGTCAAAATTTTGCCAGATTTTTTTTAGCGAGATTCTGTCATTTTGATGTTTGATCTTTTTCTTTTCCATCCTTTTCAGGTGGTTCCTCCAGAACGAACAAGGGTAAAGAGTCTGCTACAAGCGTACCTCGTCGATCTTCTAGATCTTTTAATCCGGCCGTTCAGCAGGCCTTTGAGAAGGTCCAGTATGTTGAGAGAAATCTGGAAGAATGCGACTCCCTCAACAGAGATGAGATGAGGCAGCGACTGATCGCTCTCAAGGGAGAGGAATTCTATAAGATCATGATAAGCAGTCGTCCATGGGTGATGGAAGATCAGAGCGTTTTGCCCAAGCCTACCTTCTTCTTTGGTGATGCAGTCCCTGATGACATGACATACCAGAGGAGATGTTTTCAGTTCTCTTTCACAACAGATGGTGAGAAGAAGTATGTTGTTACCCGGTCGACGCTTGATCGCACCGTCTCGATCATGAGCCTTGCCCCCACGTGCTCTAAGAGGGAAGATCCTCCAAGCTGGGTGAGAAGGACAAATGTAATCAAGACCGGGGTTTTTGTTGGCGTTTCTCCTGGATATACGGAGAGGTCGCCTGTTGACATGGAACTGTTGATGCCATCCAGCGGCTACCAGGGTTCTGATTATCCGTCGGTCGATTTGAGACCGGTGGGCCTTGGTATTTTTAGCGGTGACGGCAACAATTGGATCAAGCCTTTTCGACTTCGTGGCCGTTTCAATGCTGACTCTGAGTGGAAGTCGTGGACTGATCGCGTCCTGCTGATTGGTGGCGCCGTTTTGAAGGAAGCCGGGATTTTTGATGCGGTCCGCGCCTTTAGGGAGACCGTGATCTTTCCGACGAGGCCTTCATGGCTATGCTGGAGTCATTCCTCCCACAAACCAATACCTTCGTTGTGACGAATGGTGAGATTGGTTTCTCTTTGAAGGAGCTGAGCGCCATTACTGGATTGCCCATCCTTGGAAAACTCTATGAGGAGTTTATACCAATTGACAGCATCCTTGAGGGGCAGTCTAAGGAGTTCAGGCTTCTGTACTTTCAGCTCGTCGCCTTCTATGATTTTTTGAAGGAGAAGGAGGGTTTGAAAGTTTGATCCAGCAGTTGGAAGAGTTCTAACTCTTCGTTCCCCAACTTTTTTGATAGCATGGAGTCTTCTGATAGTGTGACCCAGGAAGCCAGGGCCCAGGATCCAAGTTCAAAGAAGATCTTGGCCATGCAAGAAGAGTTGAGAGATTTTTGTGCAAGTACAAACGCCATATGTCCTGACATTGCACTGCGGAGAGATCTCGCTGTTTACCTCACTATTGGCTTGGTGAGGCTATTTTTGCTGGGGGAGATGGAACGTACATCAGGCCGCGTTATATTTTTCCGTTTAGGGAGCAGCTTGCTTTGGTGCCAGCTCTTTACTCCTACCCGTGTACCGAACTGCAGGCAGCTGCTTTTTTGGTTCGACTTGGGCTTCCCATGAATAGGGTATTTTCAGCCCACATCTTTTATTCGTGGTATGTATACCACTGTCCTGGCTTCCACCGGCTGGGTGCTGCACAGGATGATGATCCTCTGATGATTCGACTGGCTAAGGGCAAAGCCGTGTCCGAATCACTTTTGTTTGCCCGCATGAGGATCCGACGGTTCAGGGACGTCGAGATGGGGCAGTCTTCAGTGAAGCTTTCTCCGGAGTTGCGGAAGAAGGCTTTTGATTTTGGTGCCTCCCGAGACTCTACCAGGGCGGGGTCGGGAAGGCATTATTCCCTGACGAACGCAGAGAAAGAGTGGCTTTTTAGCATACGTGTCGGCACAATGGTGTACCGCAGACATCTTTTCGTCGACATCCAGCCGTATGTACCCTCTCGCTTTGCTTTGCAGCTGGGCTTTTCTCAAGGCGTTGTTGGAGCGCCTTCAAGCATGGTGAAGCGCTTTGGAGGTTTACAGGACGGGAGAAATGCATGGGCTTTCTATAGTGCTGAAGACACTACAGCCATGATCTCTTATCCTGTGTTGTTGACTTCCCGGACTGCCGGCTTTGCGAAGTGGTTCGCGGAGAGCTTTTCGGCATATCGGGGGCTTTCCAAGAAGGAGCTTGATGTGAAGCTGGCATCTGGAAAGGGCCTTGGAAAGTCGGATGGCGTCCGGCGAGAGGAAGTTTGGGCCTTCCTTTCTGGAGAGAAGCACAAGATAGGCTTTCTCGGTGACCAGGGCGTCATTGGTTCTGAAGCTGTTCGAGAAATACCTGATGAGGCTTTAGAGCAGCTAGAACAGGAGGAAGCCGAACTTGGTGCTTGGATGCAAGCGGCACAGAGGCAAGCTTCCGTGGAGTCTACTGGCAAGAGTAAACCATCCAGTGAGGAGTTAAGTTGGAAACCTGACTCTGAGAACGGGGTAGGTTCCTCTAAGAAGCGAGCCCGCAGGAGTTAGAGGAAGAGGAGTCATCATCGCAGCAAGGGGCAGCATGAGGACTCTCCTGACTTGGAAGTTCCTCTTACTTTCAATGAGGATGTGCCAGTGGATGCTGACGAGCCTCTAGAGAAGAGAAGCCGAGAAGAAGAGACCGTCGGTGAAGGTATAATTCTTCCTTTTTCTCTTTCCATTTCTTTTCATGGGATTTTTCCATGTTTTGATTTACTTCTTGTTTCTGCTTTTCTTTTTTCTTTTTTTTTTAGCAGAGGAAGACTTGGTGATGCCTGAGGTTCCAATCGATGAGGTGGTGACGGATCCTGTCGGGGCACTTGAAGAAGAACCGAGGGATTCTGGGGTGAATCTAGAATCTCCAATTGGTATAACTTCTTTTGCTTTTTTTTTTTGTGTCTGTGCCTTGGTTTGCTAACATTTTTCTTGTCAGCTGACTTACCACAGGATTCTGATGACTTTGAACCATCGATGGACGCAAATGTTGAGGATGCTTTCGATGAGTTCATGGAGGAAGAGAGTGTTCCGCCAGTCGTCGAAGAAGGTATTTTATAGTAATAACCCTGATGATGATTTTCAAAAAGGATCATATTCATACCTTTTTGTGTTTCTTTGGCAGGTTTTGAAGTGGCAGAGGAGGATCCGTCGTTTCCAGAGCAAGGGATGCCAGAGGTTGATCCAGAGGTAGAGACTCTTAGGACCAGTTTTGACAATGTTGAGGAGATACCTCGTGCTGAGATTCCTTCCCGAGCAGGAGCAGCTTCAACTGGAAAGAGTTCTTTTGTTACTCTTCCAACAGGTGATGACATGAGCAGCCGACCAACGGAGTTGGGCGAATCTTCAGCTGGGCCATCTCTTCTTTTTACGAAGAAGGCTGTGGTGCAAGTTCTGAGCTCTTGGATTGAGACTCTGCTTTCTGGGCACTTAGATGCCGGATTTGGGATGATCCAGCATGTGCGTGAGATTCTCGGTGATGCCGAAGAGGCTGGTCTGGATGTCACAGATGCCAGGGCGATCGTTGATAGTATCATTGAGCTGGGTGACAGGTGGTTTGAGACCATGGGTTTTCCTGATGACGAGTTCTTTAAGAAGATGTTCCTGGACCCTGCGGATAAGGCTCAGTCTAGCCTGGATGAGGCTACAGAAAGTAGGAAGCAGGTAGTCCGAGAGAAGAACTTAGAAGAGCTAAACATCATTGGGCTGACACATGACCTTAACATCCTTGATAGGGAGGTCGATGAAGCCAGGAAACGTCTTGAGCATCTGCAGGTACAAGTCGCTGCCAAGTGGACTGCAATAACAGAGGCTCGTGAAAGGGAGACTGCTCTGATTCACCGGGTTGCAGATGCCAACCGAGTTCTTAAAAGGAAGTCTGATGAGAACAAACAATGGCGAACTGCTCGAGATAAGCTTCCCGGTGCCAAAGAAGGGTTACAGCCCACTCCAGCATCTCATGGCAAATTCCTGAAGAAGCGTGCCTTGGAATCCTTGACGGCTGAGGCCAAAAGTTTGCTTAAGGACCTGAACTCTTGGCTAGAGACCATTTTTGATTGAGCTCCTGTTTTTTTTTTTAACAGAAACCATCCTTCTCTCTTTTTTTTTAGTACCACTTGTATTTTTTTGGTACCTTTTTTTTTGTAGTGCTTGTGAACACTTTCTTTTTTTTGGTACCACATGTATTTTCGGTACTTCTTTTTTTTGTTATCCCTACGCTCACTTGAATCTTTTTGTGATAAAAGTAATTGCTAAATGGGATGCCCATCTTTTTTTTTGTTTTGTTACCCCTACGCTCACTTGAATCTTTTTGTGATAAAAGTAATTGCTAAATGGGATGCTCTTTTTTTTTTTTTTGTTTTGTTATCCCTACGCTCACTTGAATCTTTTTGTGATAAAAGTAATTGCTAAATGGGATTTGATCAAAAGCTTGTCATTTTGTGAAAATCTTTTGTCAAATGATTATTTTGGCATGGAAGCCAGGTTTTTGGTTGTGGCATGGAAGCCAATTTTGGCATGAGAGCTAGCTTTTCTTGTGGCATTGATAGCCAAGTGTTTTTTGTGGCATCTATAGCCAGTTTTGGTGGCATTGATAGCCGGGTTTTTTGAAAGCCAATTTTTTGTTTGTGGCATTGATAGCCGGTTTTGTTTTGGTGGCATTGATAGCCGGTTTGTGGCATTTATAGCCTGTTTTGTTTTGGTGGCATTGATAGCCGGTTTGGTTTTCAAAAATGCAAGTATCGACTAAAAGTCGCCTCCCTGTTGAATGTTCTTGCAAGTATCGATGGAATGTCGCATCCTTGCTCATTCGGTTGCAAGTATCGATGGAATGTCGCATCCTTGCTCATTCGGTTGCAAGTATCGATGGAATGTCGCATCCTCGCGGATTTGGGTGCAAGTATCGATGGAGTGTTCGATGGAGTGTCGCATCCTTGCTTTTTCAAAAAATTTGGTTTTGCGGGTACTGACTTGATGTCGTTTCCCCGCGATTTTTGAAATTTGTGTTTTTCTCGAACCTTTGAGTTATGGATATCAACTGAAATGTTGCGTCTCCATGGTTTTTTAGGTTTTTTCGAACCTTCGAAATTTGGGTTGTGGATATCAACTGAAATGTTGCGTCTCCACAGTTTTTAGGTTTTTTCGAACCTTTTAAAATTTGGGTTTTGGATATCAACTGAAATGTTGCATCTCCACGGTTTTTGAATTTTGCAAGTATCGACGAAATATCGCTTCCCTGCAATTTTGGAAGTGTCGAACGTAGTTCGTATGCTTCCGATTTGTGCGAGTATCGACTAAGCGTCGTTTCCCCACGGTTTTTTTGAAAAAACCATTTTTTTGTTTAAAGACACGAGGGTCATAAGTTTTGACCTAAAACCATTTTGGCGGTAAAAGGCAGGGTGGACTAGGGTGGAAATCCCTGAATCCGGATTTTGTTTCAAACCATGAATTTTGGGTTCAAGGGTTGAAAATTTTGGTCAAGTTAGGGAAATGTTCCTAAACTTGGATTTTTTTTTTGAACATTGAAACGATGAAAGTAAGCATTGTTTTAAATTTCTAGAAATTTCAACATTTGATATGAAAATTCTAAAAAAGGGTGGGTTTAGCGAGCGTGTACCTGGAAACCGGTTTTGGACGTACAGGCATTGCTCTTACCCAGTTGGGTAAGTCTTCAAGGGTAGTACCGCTTTAAGAACTTGCCGTTGATGGGCAGCATACATCTGTCACCTTCCATGTTTAAGAGTGCGTATGCGCCATTGGAGAAAACCTTGTCGATCACGTAGGGTCCCTCCCATTTTGGCTCAAATTTGCCTTTGGACTTGTGAGCGAAGACCATTGGTCTTTTTACCGCAAGAACCAAGTCACTCTTTTTGTAGGCGCGTTGCCTGACCTTTTTATCGAAAGATCCTGCCATGAGTGCTTGGTAAAGTTCAATGCCTTGTTGAGCTTCGAGCCGTCTCTCATCGAGATTGTCCAGCTCATGGAGTCGCAATTTGACATTGCTTTCTTGAGTCATGTCATTTTGCAACGATACCCTCAAGGAAGGAATTTGTACTTCCAAGGGCACGACAGCTTCGCATCCATAGACCAAGGAGAATGGTGTACTATGGGTTGGTCCTCGAACGGTGGTTTGATAGGCCCACAAAGCTTCAGACATTTTGTCGCTCCAGTCTCTTTTGTGACTAGAGACCGTTTTTTTGAGGATTTTGCAGAGTGTCTTGTTGAAAGCTTCTGCTAACCCGTTTGCTGCCGGATTGTATGGAGTCGAAGGACAGCTTTGGATTCTGTATTTGTCGCAGAACCTGTAGAATCGATGATCCCGGAATTGTGGTCCGTTATCATGGACGAATCTTTTGGGCATGCCGAAACGACAAATGATGTTGGTGCGTAGGAACTTAAGGACTGATGAGGTCTTCATTTCGTTGAACGCAAATGCTTCTGACCACTTGGAGAAATAATCCGTAGCGGCGAAGATGAAGCGATGACCTTTGCTCGAAGGGGGAGAAATAGGACCTATGATGTCCATACCCCAGGCTTCGGAAGGCCATGAGATCGCTGTAGGATGCAGCCATTCTGGAGGCATGTGAATGTAATCTCCATGAACTTGGCATTGTATGCAGCGCTTAGCAAATTGCATTGCGTCAGCTGCCATGGTAGGCCAGTAATATCCTAACCTTTTTATCTGATCATAGAGCTTGGGACCAGCCTGATGAGCTCCGCAAAGACCAGCATGAACTTCTTTGAGTGTTTCTTCAGCCTCTTGTTGTGACAAGCAGCGTAGAAGTACTCCGTTGAAGGATTTCCTATAAAGGATTTTTGAAGGAATATCCAAATGAAAGCTTGGGGTTCGCCTTTGGGTACTTACCCGTTCTTTTGGATCTTCAGGTAGGATTCCGAACATAATGTAATCAATGAACGGATCCCTCCAGTCGCCGATTGAAGTTTGAAGGATTGAATTCCTACTTCCAACCACTTGGTGGCATTCAGCAACAGCTTGGTGTGTGTTAAGAGGAGGAAGGATTCTTCTTTTGCACACTGTGATTTGCATGTTTTCCCCTTCCTGGATTGCCATAGATGCGGCAAGTCCAGCTAGGGCATCTGCACGTATGTTTTCACCTCTACGAATGTGGGTGATGTGACAGATGTCAAACTTTTGCAGAAGTGATTGTGCCTTGTTGTAGTAAGGCAGTAAATTTGGCTTCCTGACTTCAAATTTCTGATTCATCTGGTTGACGATCAGTTGAGAGTCTCCAAAGACTTCCAGCATGGTGATACTGGATTCGATGGCGAGTTCCAATCCTAGGATTAGAGCTTGATATTCAGCTGCATTATTTGTGCATGGTTCCAGTAGCGAGAAAGCGTGTGGAATCATGTATTTGTCAGGGCTAACAAAGAGGATCCCAACTCCCGAGATCAGCTGTCTTTTTTCATTTGTCCTGGTTGCACCGTCAAAGTACATGTTCCATGAGGCACTTTGCGAGAAAGTCTCCACATTGTAGACTGGTTCGTCTGGGAGATCATCTCTGAGCAGAGAATCTTTAGGCAATGGATGCTCTGCGAGGAAGTCTGCTAGAGCTTGCCCTTTGATTGCTTTTTGTGGTACATACCTAATATCAAATTGTGATAGAAGGATGGACCATTTTGCCAGTCGAGCATTGAGAGAACCTGCCTTTGTGACAAGGACCTTCAAGAGGTTGACCCTCGAGACCAGGTATACTGTGTTGGAAAGCAAGTAGTGACGCAGCTTTTGTACTGCGAACATCACTGCAAGACATTCTTTTTTGACTGGAGAGTAGCTATGCTCTGCACCTATTAGCATGCGGCTGAGGTAATATAGAGCAGCTTCTTTTCTTTGATCATTTTCTTGCGCAAGCAGAGCTCCCAAAGAGTGATCAAGGGCTCTTGTATACAAGATGAATGGTTTTCCAGTGGTAGGAGCAGCTAACACTGGAGGTTTTGTCAGGTATGACTTGATGTCTTGGAAAGCAGCTTCACAGTCAGCATCCCAGACAAAGTTTACACCTTTTTTCATCAACCGGGAGAATGGACGGCATTTCCCCGATAGGTTAGAGATGAACCGTCTGATGTAGGCCAATCTCCCTTGAAGCCCTTTGAGTTCTTTCAAGGTTCTTGGAGAGGGCATTTCTAGAATGGCTTTGACTTTTATGGGGTCAAGCTCTATTCCAGCTTTGCGAACTAAGAATCCGAGGAACTTACCCGACGAGACGCCGAAGAAGCCGGAGGAAGATGTAAGATCCCGACCCCAGTTCTTTTGTTTAGCATTGTTTTAATCGTGGTTTAGCTTTTTAAGCGAGATTTGATTTAGTTTGACCTTGTTTTCGAATTTGATTGGATTTTCCCATAGCCTTGAAGACCGTTGACTTTAGTTTGACCCGGTCAATATGATTTGAATTTTTTTATGGGAAATTACTTCGGATTTCTAAAAATTCTGGATTTGGTGTATTTCGACTTATTTTATGAAGTTTAACAACTTTCATGTTTTGATCATTTTGGTTTGATACTCAGAAATCACGTTTTTCGAGGAAAAAGGGCAAAAATGACATTTTCACTAAATCTGTCCATGAATTTCGAAAATTTCAGAATTTGGGGAAAATACACTTTTTGGAAAGTAGATATTTCGCCGATCGTTTTTGTCTTCTTCGTCGTTTTCATTCGGGACCCGCAAACATTAGTTTCAGCCTTGGTGAGTTTGGGGCCCATGGGGCCCAGCCCATTTTCTCTATAAAACCCATGGGGCTCTCTTTCTCTTCCCCATTCTCTCATTTCCTGCAACAAGAGAGGGGTTAGGGTTTCTCCCAGCCCCCTTTCTCTCTCCTCATGTATCCCTTCTCCTTTGATGCTAAATGGAGATTTGAGCTCCTCTTCTTCTTCCCCATCTTCCAAGCTTCCCCTAGACACCATTTTTGAGATGTTTGAGCTAGAGAAGACCCATGTTTCAAGCTCTTCTTCTTGTTTGGGACATCCAAAGGTTAGCAATGGTTTTCTTTTCTTTAGATCTTTGTTTTCCAAACCATTTTGAAGGGTTTTATCATTTATGCAATGGGTTTTCATGGAGGTTGCAATGGATGGATTTCTAGGGTTTCTTCTTGAGCCATTTTGGGGATTTTATGATTTTGGAGCTTGAGACCATTAGAAGACTTTCATAGAGTGTTTTGCATCTTCTCTTGACTCAAGGCAAGTAGAATTTTCAACTAATATGATGTTTACATGTTTCTTGTTGGGTTTCATGGCTTTTTCTTCATTATGTTCTAACCCTTTGTGATTTATGAATTCTCATTGAATGAATGAACTAATGTATGTGATTTCCACTTATGCTATTTTCTTATGATGTGTTGGGAGTTTGGTTTCATTTTAGCCACTTGATAATTTGATTTCTTTATATTAATGGTGTTGTGTTCTAAGTATGGGAAAACTTTGATCTTTGAAAAAGGGTTGTGTTTGATCAATTGGATAGATTTATGGATGGTTTGATGTGTTTGGAAGGTGAAGGAAGGGCCCAACAATTTATGGAAATTAGTATGAAAGAAAAGGAATCAAAGGAATCAAAGAAAAATCAGAAAAAAATGCAAGAAGAAGACTCGGGCTGGACTGGGCAGGCCCAGTCCGCTCGAGCGACCCAGTGGGTCGCTCGAGCGGACCAGGCACTGTCTGGGTCCGCTCGAGCGACCCAGCTTCTGTCTGGGTCCGCTCGAGCGGACCTGGGTCCGCTCGAGCGAGCCCAGCTCAGTCTGGGCTCGGGTCCGGGCCTGTTTTGAGGATTTTGTGGGCCAGTTTGTTGGGGTTTCTTTGGGCCATCCAAAGTCAGTTTTTGGGCCAGTGTAAAATCTGATGTTGGGTCATCTTGGGCCTGACATTTGACTGTTTTTAATGATTGTTTTGTGGGCTGTTTTAGAATTTGTGGGTGGGCCTGTTTTATGGTTAGTTTGGGTTGGTTTTAAAACTCGTTCCTTGGACCATTTAAGGACTAGTTGTGGACTGTTTTTAAATTAGTTTTGTGGGCCCGTTTGAAGTTAGTTTGGGCTGTTTTTAAGAATCATTTTGTAGGCCATTTAAGGATGTGTTTTGGACTGTTTTAAATTCTGTTTGTGGGTCCTGGTTCAGGTTGAGTTTTGGGTTTGTTTTAAAAAACTTGTTTCTTGTCCATTCAAGGATTTGTTTTGGGCTGTTTTAAGGTTTGTACTGTGGGCCATCTCAAGATTTGTTTGGGCTGTTTTTAAGATGTGTTTTGTGGGCCATTTAAGAGTAGTTTTTGGACTGTCATTTGGGACTGTTTTGGACTCGGTTTAAGGTCAACTATGGGCCTGTTTTAATGAGATTTGGGGTTTGTTTGTGATGCTCGGAAATTTGTGAAATGGGAATGATGTGAGAATGAGTGCATGTGAAATTACCTGGGAACCGTTCGGGTCCTTGATGCGCACTTTATCATTTAAATATTATGGATTTTCATTGGCATCAAACGCACTTTTTATTAATTAATGTTTAAAGGTTAAATGTGCATTGAGATGGTTCCTTGGTAGGTCATTAGGTCATTCTCCACTATCCATTCCATTTCAAGTCAGATCATGTATTTGTATTTGTATTTTGTATTTGCATTCTTTGGTGAACTAATTTAAATAGCATCGATGATTTGTTATAAAATCATGTGTCTTCCCATGTTCGAAAGGGTTGATCGTATGATTTTATACAAATCACCTTGATGCGTATTTAAACGGTTTACCATGGATATTCGTATGTTTCCTCCGATTCGATTTGAAAAGAGATTTGTATATGTTCGTCACATTCGGGATTTCTTCGATGAGACCATTATTTGTTAAGATTAGTATTTTGAAAATGAAACCTCGAGGCAAGATTGGGCCAGAGCTATGTGGTGCGAGCCCATGAGCCAAAGAGGCTATGATTCCGAAAAACAAACCCCGAGGCAAGACGGGGCCAGAGCTATGTGGTGCGAGCCCCTGAGCCAAAGGGATTAGTATTATGTTAGATTTGTATCCGTTCGAGTTTTGAAAACTAAAGGCACCACTAGGCTTAGGTCACCTTGTCGGGCTGATCACCCGGCTTGGGATCTTTACTCTGTCCGCCAGCTGCAGCTTGGATTCCGTCTGTACCGACCATGGCAACGGTAATTATCTGCCGGTCCCATTTGTATGGCTACGGTTCTGATACTTTGATCTGCCGGTCCCATTTGTATGGCTACGGTTCTGATCCTCTGTTTAGTACCACGTTTAGTGGCTACGCTCTGTTTGCTCTTATTACTTCGGTGATAGGAGGATTTAGCTATTTGTGGTCGCCTAGGTTTTATCCGCATATTACTTTAGTTTATGATTATTGTCGGTTATGCTTTCTATGCTTTGATTTGTTTAACGTTTACGATATCGACCCTCATCGTATTGTTTCTACTATTCAGTTTTTAAATGTATTTCCAACTATTAAATGCTTTGCTTGGATGGTTATCTTTTTGAGACATTTATGCTTTAGAGACTGTTCGTTTATTGCTTTGATATTCGTGTTCGGTCTTTCGATCGTCTTTTCGTGATTTATTGTTATTATTGGTTAGACTCCTTATTCGGTTTACGAGGATTTCGCCTGGTTTTATGTATGTTCTTTCATTCATATTATTTGTTTATTTGCTTGCCAGACCGTCGTGTCTGACCCTTTTGTTTGGTGCCAGTTTCTTCTCTCTTCTGTTTGTAGGTGTTTGATCAGAGGAGGCGGTGGGACCGCTGGTCTGACGTGAGAGGCTGCCCGTTGATATCATCTAGATGTCAAGTGTGGCACCAGAGTTCGTATTGAAATGCTGGGGTAGGATTTCTGTTTAGTTGGATATTGTTGTATGGCTTCATTAGCCTTTTTATTGGGTTGTAATTAAGACACTTGTTAATTGAAATTTGAATATGGGAAATAATAGATTTGTTACTACCAGCTCAGTGTGTTGTGATTTATGATTTATGCCAGTCTGTTTATGATGGCTTTATGACATTGGTTGCGTACGACACGGAACCCGATGGCCACGGATTCCGAGTCGTAACACCTTGGTTAGCTTCCGCGAAAAATATACTCTGATTGTGTTGGCATGTGATTATCCTCATTCACGCGGATCTTGGGAACTACAACAAAAAGTTTCAAATTATTCCAAAATTTCGCACCCCGAGATCGGTTCGCTGCAGGTCCCGGTTTCGGGGCGTGACAGAAGACTTCTCGAAGGTTTTCGAGATGATCTTCTTTTCTTTTGCTTTTGACGGCGAGGTCATCAACGTAACATTCAACCGTCTTATGCTGCATATCTTGGAATATTTTCATCATAGCCCTCTGATATGTGGCACCGGCATTTTTCAGACCAAATGGCATGACAGTGTAGCAATACAGCCAAATGGGGTCCGAAAAGATGTATGTTTTTCATCTTCAAGATGCATTTTTATCTGATTGTAGCCAGAGAAGCCATCCATGAATGTCATTCGCTCGAATCCACAGGTATTATCAATCATTACCTCTGGTATGCGGAGCGGAAATTCACTTTTAGGGCATGCGCCATTCAGGTCTCTATAGTCAATACAGACCCTGATCTGCCCGTTCTTCTTTGTCGGTATTATATACCCCATCTCTGATAGTAAGTGGGTTAGCCCAGTCCAAGTTGTACCCAAGAAGTCTGGTGTCACTGTAGTTGCCAACCAACACAATGAATTGGTCCCCACTCGTGTCCAAACTGGTTGGAGAGTATGCATTGATTATCGAAAGTTGAATGCAATGACTAGGAAGGACCATTTTCCCTTACCTTTCATTGATCAGATGTTGGAGCGTCTAGCTGGTCATGCATACTACTGCTTCTTAGATGGTTATTCTGGATATAACCAAATTCCAATTACCCTGAGGACTAAGAGAAAACAACATTCACCTGTCCCTTTGGCACATTTGCCTATAGACGCATGCCTTTTGGGCTATGCAATGCACCCGCGACATTTCAACGGTGCATGTTAAGTATTTTCTCTGACATGGTGGAGAGGTTTTTGGAAGTCTTCATCGATGATTTCTCTATCTTTGGGTCAAGCTTTGAAGAATGTTTATCTCATTTGACATTTGTGCTAAAGAGATGTGAAGAAAAGAACTTAGTACTCAATTGGGAGAAGTGTCATTTCATGGTGCAATCGGGAATTGTCTTGGGACACATAGTGTCAACGAAGGGAATAGAAGTTGATAAGGCAAAGGTAGACTTAATTGCAAACCTACCACCTCCTAAGACAGTGAGGGAGGTGAGATCCTTCTTGGGCCATGCTGGCTTTTACCGTCGTTTTATCAAGGACTTCAGTAAGATCTCGAAACCTCTGTGTGATTTGTTATCCAAAGATGCCTCATTTGAATTTACTCCTGATTGCTTAGCTGCCTTTGAAAAGCTAAGGACGGAATTGACCTCAACAACTATCATTCGGCCTCCTGATTGGACTCTGCCGTTTGAGGTCATGTGTGATGCCTCCAATTATGCAATTGGTGCCATCTTAGGGCAAAGAGTTAATAAGCTACCTCATGTGATTCATTACGCTAGTAAGACTCTGAACGACGCTCAACTCAACTATTCCACCACGAAAAAGGAGTTGTTGGCAGTCGTATTTGCTCTGGAAAAGTTTAGACCCTACCTGATAGGCTCAAAAGTCATTGTATTTACCGATCATGCTGCCCTTAAGTACCTTCTCACAAAGAAGGATGCGAAAGCTAGGATGATTCGGTGGATCCTCTTATTGCAAGAATTTGATCTCGAGATTCGAGATAAGAAATGATCAGAAAATGTGGTGGCTGATCATGTGTCCCGATTACTTGTAGAGCCTACTGTTGAGTCCTTGCCTATCTTAGAAACATTTCTTGATGAGCAACTTATGTCAGTCTCACATGCTGAAATCCCATGCTTGTAACTCCCGGATGCTTGCTTCTGATTGGTCCGTCCAAAGAAATGGATTAATGACTGTAATAAAGCTAGTCAATTAATCCCATTAAGTGGTCGCCGAGCATCTGAAGAGTCGCGGGCCGTGCCGCGTCTTTTGGGATTCTTCTGGCGATGATCATCGATGGATCTTCATGTAGATCGACATCAGATAACCATGTAATTTCAGGTGTTTGTTGCCAACAGCGGGTCGGTGCCATCTGTCCTGTCGATTTCTCGATTGGTTGGGTAGAAAGCACACTTTTTTTTGGTTGACCGGGTTGCGATCAATGTTGTTTTCGATACTCTTGATGATTGACCCGTGTTTTTGACGGATGTCAGAGGGTTTGGTGTCTCAAAAGTATGAATTTTGGAAAGTACCAGAGGTTGGACGCTTCGAATCGCGAAAAAACGGCGAAAACCGGGGTTTCCGGGGCCTTCCCGGCGATCCCGGGCTCCAGGGTCGCAGCCAAGGTCGCAGGGGCCTACGACCCTGGGGGGTTTTTCCCCCCTTTTGTCCCGTTTTGTGTCCGTTTTTTGCTGTTTTTATATTCTTTTTTCTTCTGTATTTTTCATTGACATTTTTGACCATTTATTGGCCTGATTTCCCTGTAGGAAACCTGATGACAATCCTTGCATTTTATTTTGCAAAGTTTCCAATTTCCTGAGAAAGCCGAAGACTTTGTCGCGCAGAGCTGCCGATTTTCCGTCAGAAGCTGAAACTGGGTCAAACGATGTCGGAATGACCTGAAATTTGGTGTGAAGCCTCCTGAGCAATAAATAAGACCAACTATAGGCTTTTGTTTGAGTTTTGGAGCCGTTTGGGGTCCTATCTCCAGTAGACTTGCTTTTGTCGCGATGAAGATGTCGCGGTTTGATGTGCGGTCAACCGATGTCCGATTGACTTGAAATTTGACAGGGAACCTATTAGAGTCATTTTAAGATGATCCATAGGCTCTGTCTTGGAAACCATGGTCCCGGAGAGCTTTGCCGCCGAGAGGCCTGATTTGGCTTCCGAGCGTCAAACTATGGTCAAATGTTGTCCAAATGACCTGAAATTTGACGTGTAGCCCTTTATAAGCATTTTGAAGCCGTCCATGTGCTCTATCTGATGAGTGATGGTCTCGGTGGTTCCCGCCGCCGAGAGGCTTGATTTAGCTGTTCGAGGGTTGATGTATGGTCAAACGTTGCCGGTTTGACTCGGAACTTGACGTGGAGCCTTTTGGATGTATTTGGAGGCCATCCATCGGCTCTGATCGAAGATTTAGTGTCTCCGATGCTTTCGCCGCCGGGAGCTCTTTTTCAGCTGCCGGGGAAGCGAAGTTAGGCCAAATGATTTTAAAATGGCCCGAAACTTCTTGTGTACTCCTCTTTTGGCTGTCTTGAAGGATCTTGCAGTTTTTGTTTGATTCTGACAAGATTTGATTTTTTGGAAGCAGCATTGCCTATTTATGGCAGGTTGCGACTTCATGTAGCTCTTTGGATCTTGAAGAGGCAAAGTGATATTTTTGGTGTCAACAATATCTTGTCATGTAATCATAAATCAGTCTTGTTTATGGAATGGAATAGCATTAATATGATTTGCTACATGCTTCCGCAATCTTGAGAATATGTTTGATATGGTTATATGTGAGATGATGTGTAAAGATAATCCTCACCGCGGAACCCTGTGGGAAATCACGTACACGGACAAATGTTCTTTTAATTCCGTGTGCGGTTTAGCCAAAGAGATGCACGTGGCGCGGCATCATCACCCCGTCCCGATCCCGGATTCGGATTCTCCCCTAATCCCGGTCCGGGGTCGCGACAGTGTGCCAACTGGTGTTAACCCCCCCCCCCCCCCCCCAAATTGATGATGGTCAAACAATAGTAATTTGCGAATCAAGAACTCATGGCGTGGCCTAGGCAGTCCTTTTGTGAAGATGTCTGCAAGTTGGAGTCCACTGGAAACATGTTGAAGACTACATGAAAAACTGGATTCTCAGTGATACGGATGAAACTAGTATTGTCCGCATGAAGTGTGGTAGCTGAGGTCTGAGAAAAACCAAGATCTGTAAGTAAGCCACGAAGCCAAAGGATCTCGGAATAGGCAGAGGACATGGCACAGTATTTAGATTCAATGGAAGATCTTGAGACCCTTTCTTGCTTTTTGCATTTCCAAGAAATGAGCGATTCACCTAAATACTTACACCGGCCCATGGTGGATCTGCGAGTATCCGGGCATCCTGCCCAGTCGGCATTAGAATAAGCATTAAGTGTAAGTGGTGTGCCAACCGGAAAAAACAATCCTCGTGTCAGAAAACCAAGAATGTACCGAATGATCCTTTTGACAGCAACCATAAGGTGATGCCGCGGTGCTGTCATTAATTGACTAACAACATTCACAGCATATGAGATGTTAGGCCGAGTGATGGTCAAGTAGACCAGATTGCTGACTAAGCTTTTGTAGGAGGTGGGATCGGAGAGGAGAGCCCATCATCTTTCCGGAGTTTCACATTGACTTCTAATGGAGTGTCCACAGGTGCTGCACCATTTTGGCCAGCAAGGTCAATGAGATCAGTAGCATACTTATGTTGATGTAAAAATAGTCATTTCCTAGACTGTTGTACCTTAAGACGAAATATGTTAATGGAGCCAGGTCTTTCATATGGAATGCGGCTTGAAGTGAGGATTCAAGACTGTGGATCATGTTACTGTGAGTGCCTGTGATGATGATATCATCCACATATATGAGAAGTATGGTGGTAGCTTGAGCAGTGTTATTTAGGAATAGAGAAGGATCATAAGGACTTTGAGCAAATCCAAGGTGAAGCAGAGTAGAACGAAATTTCTTAAACCAAGCTTTGGGTGCTTGTTTGAGACTATACAAGGAGCGACGGAGCCGCGCCACCTCATGTTTAGAAGTAGAATCATATCCTTGAGGAAGACGCATGTACACTTCCTCTTTAAGATCTCCGTGGAGGAAGGCATTCTTTATATCCTTCTGATAAAGAGGCCATGAGCGTGATGCTGCAATAGCAAGAATTGTACGCATAGTTGTCATTTTGGCGACTGGAGCAAATGTCTCATCATAGTCAATACCATACTATTAACGGTTGCCAAGTGCCACTAACTGAGCCTTATATTGGGCCAGAGTACCATCAGGATGTAGCTTGATAGAGTAAACCCACTTACATCCAATGGGTTTGATTGACGGAGGACATTGAATAACATCCCATGTGCGATTCACCTTGAGTGCGTCAAGTTCTTCTTGCATGGCCTAACACCAACACTTATGTTGCACTGCTTGAGAAAAATGGTTAGGTATATGAACAAAAGACAGAGTATCAAGTAGGGATGTATGGGTGAAACCAAATCGATTAGGGGGTGGGAAATCCTAGACGATCAACGAAGAGGAACTGACTGGGAGATGTCTGGAGCAGGAGCTAGGTCAAGTGCCAAGGAAGCTGACAAATCAAGAGGCTTCGGTGCAATTGTATTTTCTCGTTTACGCCTTTCATACACAAGTATGGGCTTGATATTTTCCGTAGGGGGAACAGGAGTATCACAAAAGTCAGGAACAAGTGAAATCAGAGCAGATGTATCTGTTAGATATGTGAAGGAAGGAGAGGAGAAACACTGGGAGAAGGTCGTGCTTTTGATGAGCAACGACTGTTCTATTTATAAAGTTATTATGCCTTAATCAAGGCTCTAACTATGTGAAGATTACAAATTTGAATAAACAAAAGAATGGAAAGAATGTATCCTATCCTATACATGAATGAGAGAAATCAGCTACACAATCTTGAGTATTTCCCACGTGTGTGGGAGGCCGTACATGGGCCTTACAGGCCTTTGTTGGGATGGGCATGTTATCTTCTACACTCCCCCTCAAATTGATGTGGTAAGGTTGAAAACATCAATTTGCTAGTTAGATCATGATGACGCTGTTTGGGAAGAGCTTTGGTGAAGATGTCCGCCAACTGGTTAAACAAAGAGACATGAGGCAGAGTTATCTTCTTTGTAACAACATGTTGACATATGATGTGACAGTCAATCTCAATGTGCTTTGTTCTTTCATGGAAGACCGGGTTATTGGCAATTTTGGTAGCACTGGTATTGTCCACATGGAGAGGTGTGGAATGACCAACAAGAACACCTAATTAACACAGAAGGCTTCGGTGCCAGATAATTTCAACACCGGCGGATGACATCGCCCGATATTCTGCCTCAGCTGAAGACTTGGAGACAGTGGTTTGCTTCTTGCACTTCCATGAAATTAGAGATTTTCTAAGAAACATACACCAGCCAGTGGTAGACCTCCGAGAGTCCGGATAGCTAGCCCAGTCAGCATCCGCTTAAGCTGATAATTGCAGAAAAGTATCAGAAGGGAAGAAGGGACCATGATGAAGAGTTCCTTTAACATAGCGGAGGATGCATAACGCAGCAGCAAGGTGCGGTTTGTGGGGATTGCTAACAAACTGGCTAACCGTATGAACTGCATGAGAAATATCAGGCCGAGTCATAGATAAGTAAAGCAAACTATCAACTATCCACCGGAAAACAGATGGATCATCCAGGGGAGTGCCATCATCGGAACTGATTTTGTTGTTCAATTCCAGAGGCGTATCAAAAGTGTGAGCATCATTGAGCCTAGCTGACGCAATCAAATATGTTGCATATTTGCGTCGAATGACTCTAATGCCGGATTTGTTACGCACAAACTCAAGCCCCATAAAGTAGGTGAGAGGACCAAGATCTTTCATTCTGAAATGACAAGTAAGGTGGTGTTTGAGATCCGTAATGCCAGCAGTATCATTTCCACGGATAATCATATCATCAACATAGACTAAGAGGAATGTGTAACCCATCGATGTCCATCTTAGGAAAAGGGAACTATCAGAGTGACTCTGACGAAATCCGGCTTGAAAGATTGTTGTTCGGAACTTATCGAACCAAGCCCTGGAAGCTTGTTTAAGCCCATAAAGAGCTTTCCTCAATTTGCACACATGCTTTGGAGGACAAGCATATCTTGGAGGAGGTTTTAAATAAACAGTCTCGCTCAAGTCCCCATGTAGAAAAGCATTTTTGACGTCAATTTGCCATAGAGGCCAGTTGCGGGCAGTGCGACACAAAGAAGATTACGAGCGGTGGTCATTTTCGCCACTGGTGCAATGTTTCCTCATAGTCAATTCCATAATCCTGCTTATATCCCTGTGCAACCAATCTGGATTTGTAGCGATCAAGAACTCCCATCAGATTGTACTTTGACGGAGTATATCCATTTGCTGCCAATCACAGAGGCTCCATCTGGGGCCGGTACCAATTCCCCTATTTGGTTTGCTTCAAGAGCAACTAATTCCCTAGTCATAACATCCTGCCAGTAAGCAATCTTTGAGGCCTGTGAATTGATGTGAGTATAAAAGTACTATCTAATGAAGTAAGAAGAGTAGGAAATCCATAGCGGTTAGGGCCAACAGAAGGACGACTAGAGCGTCGCAGAGAAATGGTGCTATCAGAAGAAGTATCTTACCTGAGGATTCAGTAGGCAGTGCTGGGAGAGGATCGGGAGACGGAGTCGCCAGAGGAGGGACCTTGTTTCGCCGAACATAGACTTTGAGAAGAGGTGATGGAGAAACAGACTCCGAGAATTGTGGCAGATAGGATACATCAATAGGATGACTCTCAAATATAAAGAAAAGAAGGGAATATGTTCTACGAAAATGACATTATGAGAGATACGCATGTGTTTTTCCAATTGATCATAACACAAAAACCCTTTGTGTTAATTACTTTAACCTAAAAAGATGTATTTAGCAGCTTGTGAAGATAACTTTGTGCGCTCAGTAGGAGGAAGATGAACAAAACACAAAAAGCAACCAAAATCACGTAAGTGAGAGTATGAAGGGGTGTGACCAAAGAGAACTCCGTAAGGAGTAATCTTTCCTAGAACAATGCTAGGAAGACGGTTGATAAGATATACAGTAGTCTGTGCAGCATCACATAAAAATTTGGGAGGGACTAAGGATGCAATCAACAGAGTACTAATAGTTTCAAGAATATGTCTGTTCTTTCTTTCCGCAATCCCTTTTTATTGAGGAGTATGCAGACAAGATTTTTGGTGAAGAATTCCTTTATCAGAAAGGAAGACAGAGAATTCATGAGACATGTATTCTCCACCGGAATCTGATCTAAGAATTTTGATTGCTTTCTGAAATTGGGTTTGGACCATGTTATAAAATTTTTGAAAAATGAAGAAGACTTCAGATTTCATGCGTATAAAGTAAATCCATGTATGACGGGAATGGTCATCAATAAAGGTCACATAGTATTTAAATTCTGTCATACTCAAGGTAGAAGCAATTCCCCAAACATCTGAATGAATAATGTCAAATGATGCGAAAGCACGAGCATTATGTAGAAGAAAAGGCAAAATATGACTTTTACTTAAGCAACAAGTTTCACACTTTGACTGAGATAAAGAAGACATCATGTTATTAACAATAGTGGAATCCAAACAACTAAATTTAAACAAGGAAAGCAAATGTGCATTGTTCACATGACCAAGACGTTTATGCCAAACACTCCACAATTTATTGAAATTAGAAGAAGCAGCAAAGAAAGAATTGACAAATTTAGAGAGAGAGAGATGAAACACAGAACAAGAGAGAGAGAGAGATGAATGTTCTCTCCTCCTTGGATCAACTGATGTATATATAAGGGCTTAATACACTAATTACAATTAATTACAAATCTTAGATCCTAAAATTAAGGAACAACTTTGACTAATTACAAAGCAATAAGTGGGCAGTAGGTACAGCTTTGACTAGTGGGTAGTAGATATAACTAACAACTTTGACTAATTACAAAGCAATAAGTGGGTAGTAGGTACAGCTTTGACTAGTGGGTAGTAGGTACAGCTTTGACTAATTACAAAGCAAGACATGGGCCAAAATGGATGGGCCTGGATTGACACCCCCCTCAAATTGATGCTGGGGAGTCATAAAGCAGCAATTTGGAGACAAGAAATTGATGTCGAGGCCGAGAAAGTCCCTTAGTGAAGATATCAGCAAACTGAAACTTTGTAGGGACATGAGGTAGCCGAATGACATCACGCTTATATTCATCTCGATTAAAGTGGCATTCGACTTCGATATGTTTGGTGCATTCATGAAAGACTGGATTTACAGTGATGCGGATAGCCCCAGTATTATCAGCATGCAATGGAGTAGGAGCAGTTTGAGCGAACCCGAGTTCTGAAAGAAGTCCATGTAACCATAAGATCTCAGAACAAGTAGAAGACATGGCCTTATATTCCGCTTCCGTGGAAGATCTGGACACCCGTTCTTGTTTCTTGCATTTCCAAGTACATGCACCAACCAGTAGTAGAACGGCGTGTGTCTTGACAGCCCGCCCAGTCAGCATCCGCATAAGCGGTCAGATGAAGAGGATTATCCTTTGGATAATATAGACCACGAGGGACATTTTGCAGTAGATAGCGAATAATCCGCTTCACAGCTGCCAAATGAAGGTGGCGAGGAGCTGTCATGAACTGGCTCACAAGATTAACAGCATAGGATATGCCAGGTCTAGTGATGGTGAGATAGACAAGACTTCCCACCAGGCGCCGGTATATATGAGGATCAGAAAGAAGACCGCAATCATCTTTACTCAACTTGAGATTGACCTCTACAGGTGTATCAACAGGTGAAGAATCATGGAGGTCAGCCAACTCGATAAGATCGGATGTGTATTTGTGTTGATTAACAAATAGACCTTTTTGAGATTGATGCACCTCTAAGCCCAAAAAATAATGTAAGGGGCCCAAATCCTTCATACAGAAGGAATCCTTGAGAGAAGCTTGGAGAGAGTTGATCATACCAGCATCCGTGCCAGTGATAATAATATCGTCAACATATACGAGAAGCACAGTAACACCAGTAGATGTGCGACAGAGAAAGAGAGATGGATCATAAGGACTCTGGGTAAAGCCACTCTCACATAAGCGATGCTGGAAGGTTTCGAACCATGCCCGAGGAGCTTGCTTTAGACCATAAAGTGATTTTCGCAGGCGACAGATAGTCCTCTTTGAGGGAGAGGGGACACCTTGTGGTATCCACATATAGACTTCTTTTTGCAGATCCCCATGGAGAAATGCATTTTTGACATCCATTTGGTATAAAGGCCAGGAGTTAGATGCAGCAATGGCGAGAAGTAACCGAACAGATGTCATTTTTGCCACAGGTGCAAATGTTTCCTCATAGTCAATGTTATACTCCTGACGGTTGCCGAGTGCCACAAGTCTAGCTTTGTGTCTATCCAAGGACCCATCAAATTTAAGTTTGATCGAGTAGATCCATTTGCAACCAATGAGTTTAACTGTTGAAGGACACTCCACAATATCCCAGGTGTGATTCTAATCCAATGCATCCAATTCCTCCTTCATGGCCTAGTTCCAACAATCTTGTTGTACAGCCTGCAAATAAGAACTAGGGATAGGGACAGAAGATAGAGTTGTCATCAAAGAAGTATGGGTAAATCCATACCTCTCAGGTGGTCTAGAATCTCTGGAGGAGCAACGCAGGGCTTGAGTAGGTGTGGAACCATTGGTCGGCAGAGGATCAGGAGGACGACCATCTGCAGTGGTAGGTTTTTCTCGTCGGTGATACACAAAATCAGGATTAAACCTAGTAACAGTTGTTTGATCCGTTGGTTGGTCCGAGAAACCAGGTAAAAGAGCTGGTGAAGATGGTGGAGGACATTCTATGTGAGTCGGGAAGAAATTCTGATTTTCAAAGAAAATAACATTGCGAGAAACCCTGATACGACGTCCAATGGGATCATAACAAACAAAACCTTTTTGATTAGTGGCATAACCCAAAAACGCGCAGCTGTGAGATTGCGCGGTTAGTTTTGTTCGTTCCGGGAGAGGAAGATGAAGAAAACAAACACATCCAAATGTTTGAAGGTGATCAAACACAGGTTGTTGCCCAAGCAGTTTAAAATAAGGTGTGAAATGATCAATGGTAGGTGGTGGAAGACGATTGATGAGATAAACTGCGGTGGTGAGGGCTTCAGTCCAAAAATGAGGGGGAACGGAAGATTGAATGAGAAGTGTTCTAGTTACATCAAGGAGATGTCTATTTTTCCGTTCCGTAACTCCATTTTGTTGTGGAGTATACGGACATGTGCGTTGAGAAATGATTCCTTTATTGGTCAGAAAAGATTGAAAATCATTGGACACACACTCCCCCCCTGAGTCTGATCGCAGAATCTTAATGCATGTGGAGAATTGGGTTTCAACATAGCTTAAAATTTTTTTAAAAGCATGAAGAACATCAGACTTGGAATGTAATAAATAAAGCCAAGTAAATCTGCTGAAGTCATCAATGAAGGTGACAAAGTACTTAAAATGACTATGAGAAAGAGTCGGAGCAATGCCCCAAACATCACTGTGAATTAAGTCAAAACATGCAGTGCTCCGTGTGTTAGAGTGTGAAAAAGGTAAAGTTTTGCTCTTTCCTAATTTACAAGCATCACATTCAAACGAAGCAGAATCAATAGGTTTATTTAATAATCCAGATTGAAATAAAGTAGACATTGTAGAGTCATTCGGATGACCAAGTCTATTATGCCACAACCGAGAATTATTCTTAAGGAAAAAAATAAAATAACTGATGAGAAGAGTTATTCGGAATAAATGAAGACACTGGTAAAGAAAAAAGCCTTCCACGCTTAGGCCCCCTCGCGATCACTTCCCCCGACGTCTGGTCCTGCACAACACAACCAGAAGGAGAAAAAGAGACATTGCAGTTATTTTCAACAAGTTAACCCACAGAAACCAAATTGGTAGCAAGATGAGGAGAAACTAAAACATTGGTTAATGGTAAGGGGCTATGGGTATCACCAACAGAGGTGATGGGAAGATGATTTCCATTGGCAGCTTGGACAGTAAGATGACCAGTGTAAGGAACGACATTTTGTAATTTTAGGGCTGAAGTGGTTATATGGTTACTTGCACCAGAATCTAAGTACCAGGTATTGGAAAGAGATGAAGCAGTACCTGCGATGTTCATGGAAGCTAAGGCATTGATGATCATTTGGTTTACCATCTCAAGAGTGAGAGGAGCTGGTGACGCAGATCATGAGGAACCAGGTTGGGAGGAAGAATCATGCTACAAAGAACCACTGAAGTCAGATGAAGCATATGGTGGAGTGGTGACTGTCTAAGCACTAGGAGCTGACTGCACATTGTAAGTACTCGGGGCTGACTGCACATAGTTACGGGAAATAGAATTGCGAGTCTTCTTTCGGCATTCTTCAATAACATGACCAGTGGCCTTACAATACCGGCAAATTTTTGCCTTGCATTGATTTGCATAGTGACCATATTTCTTGCAGTTATGGCACTGAACTATACTGATGTCCCGAGGAGGAGGTCTGGTTGTAGCAACATAGGCAAGGGGAGCCTCAACAGATCTCTGTTGTTCCAGAGTAGTTTTAGTGAGCAGACGTTGTTCTTCTCGTAGAAGTTCCTGAAGATAGTCATCCAAGGTAGGAAGAGAAGCCCTGCTCATTAAGTTAGATCTAACCGTCTCATACTCCAGACGAAGTTTCATAAGAAACTGATCCCTATGGCTACTTTGCTGTAAGGGAAGTAGTTCGGGAAGGAGAGCTTCAGATACCGTGGCAAACTTAATCTCATCGTACTCGGACCACAGTCTGCGAAATCCATTGTAATATTCTTGAATAGACTGGGTGCCTTGAGTAAATTGAGAAATGTCAAGTTCTAACTAAAATTGACGAGCAACATTGCCTTGTTGATAGATCTTTTTAAGATATTCCCACATTTCACAGGCGGTTTTGCAAGGTCTGAGATTGAGAATAAAATGTGGATCAACTGAGCCCAGTAACCAGGATTTTATTTTAGCATCCTTAGTTTTCCAAGCTAAAATCTTCTTGTCATCTTCCTCGAGTTGAGGGTCAAATCCATCAATGTGGGCCCAGAGTTCCTTTCCTTCTAAGTAAATTTGAAATTGGAAGGCCCATGAGGTATAATTTTTTCCATCAAACTTAACCAGGGTAATTTCAAATTTGTCCATTACTAAATTAAGTAATCAATCCAGAAAGCAGTAAACAACCAGAATGACAGAAAATGGCAGTATCTAGATCAATCAGCAGTAATGGCACAAATTAGCAGAAGGATGAACAAACAATCAAGCCAACAGTAATAAACAACCAGAGTGATGAATGATAAGCAGAACAGCAGCAAAAATCATCAATCGGCACCCAGTTGTTGCAGAGAAAGCAATAAGTAGCTTAGAGATGGCAGCAACACCAAATCGTCCAGGTCAGCAGGGAGAGAAACAGAACCTGGGCCCCACCTGGTGATCTCTTGATAGATCAGAGAGTGGGGATGGATGAACAGGATAATCACCTAACTTTTGAAAGTGGACCCGGTCAAATCAGATCCAGATCCTGGATTTTGGACGGCGGAGATAAAAACGAATGGAAAAAATTGAATTTCCATAAAATTAGGTAGAAGACCTACCTCTGATGATTAATAAATTTGGAAAAAATATTCATAAATAGGAAGAGTTTTAGTCGACCAAGAGGGAAGAATCCGCTGAGACTGGTGATGTTGATCACAGGTGGGCCACGCTTGATCAGAGATGATCAGGGATGAATAGAGAGGATCTAGTTGAAGATGACGATCACAGTTGGCTTCCAAGGCTTGGAAGATGACTCAGGAGATGATCAGATGATTGATTTAGCTCTGATACCATGACAAATTTAGAGAGAGAGATGAAACACAGAACAAGAGAGAGAGATGAATGTTCTCTCCTTCTTGGATCAACTGATGTATATATAAGGGCTTAATACGCAAATTACAATCAATTACAAATCTTAGATCCTAAAATTAAGGAACAACTTTGACTAATTACAAGGCAATAAGTGGGTAGTAGGTATAGCTTTGACTAGTGGGTAGTAGGTATGACTAACAACTTTGACTAATTACAAAGCAATAAGTGGGTAGTAGGTACAGCTTTGACTAATTTCAAAGCAAGACATGGGCCAAAATGGATGGGCCTGGATTGACAAGAATGATGTCCAATGTCCAACAAGAACAGGTGCCCGTGTTTACTCACCATTGCGATCACCTTCCTATTTTGTCGCCCCTGTATAACACAACCAGAGGAAGAAAAGTGAACAAATATCCATCATCTATAAGTTGTCCTACAGAAAGTGGATTGGCCGATATTTTGGAAACAAAGTAAACATTGAGAAGGGTGATGGACTGGCCAGAAATACTAAATAAAGTAATGGTACCAACTCCCGAAATGAATAGTTGATCACCATTAGCAGTGGTTATTCTCTATTTTCCAAGATAAGGGTTGGAATCTGTAAAGCTATGTTCTACAGATGTTATGTGATTTGAGGCTCCTGAATCTAAAATCCATATAGAAGAGGTGATAGGAGAAGTAAGAGAGGCAGATGAATGAAAAGCAGGAGATGCTATATAAGAATGAGTTTGATACCAGCCGGCAGAGAAGCCCATAGTTGCATACGCAGAAGTAACAGTGCTTTAGATCAGTTCTTGAATTTGAGCAGGAGTCATGGATACAGCCCCATATGAAGTGCTTCCTGCATCAGATGATGGTGTTTAAGCCTATAATGCGGATGGAATATTTTGTCTTGGCAGATTGGAGGGAGGCTTCTTAGGCTGTCTCATTCCTTCGCTCGAGGCTGCGGCAGTCATCAATAAGATGACCAGACCATTTGCAGTATCGGCAAACCAACTTCTTACGGCAATTCTTAGCAATATGATCGAAGCTTTTGCATTCATAGCATTGAGTGAGCTTTGGATTGGGGGTTGCTAGAAGAGCAGAGTCAGCCGGAAAGGGTGCGAGGAATGCCTTTGGTTGTTCAAGAATAGCACGCTGTGAGGTGAGAAGAAGTTCCTCGCAAAGGTCTTATTGAAAGCAGGTATCAAGATTAGCAGAATTTTCTTTGTTCATGAGGGCCGACCAGATATATTCAAATTCTGGGCGAAGATTCATAAGAAACTAGCTAATGTGGGCTTCTTCTTATTACTGGAAAGCCAGAAGAGATTGTTTGGATCAACATGGAATCCCTTTCGGTCCACAAGGTGAGGAAACCATTAAAGCATTCCTACATAGATTTATCTCCTTGAGTATATTTGGCAATTTCACTATCCAAGTGAAATTTCAGGGCTTCATTGGTTTGATGGTAGACTTTCTTCAGATGAGCCCACATATCAGCTGCAGTAATGTAGACTTGAAGAGCCACAGCAAGAGAGGGATCAATAGAGTTAAGGATCCAAGTGACTCCTTTAGCATTTGCTTTGGACCAGGTGGCGAGGCCTTTGGAGTCGGAAGTACTTGTAATCTTAGGCCTAGGTATTGATCCATTGAGATAACCAAAAAGGCCCTGTCCTTTTACAAAATTCCTTAAGTGGAAGGACCAGGACATATAGTTTTTGCCCATTGAATTTAATTGAGATAACATCGTACTTTTCCATTTGTAGAATGTAGAGAGAAGAGACAGCAGAGCACTCCAATCAGTAGTACAGGGAAGAGATCAGCACGCAAACCAAAAAGGAATGGTTTGATCTGCTATAAAATGTGAATATAGCAGTTAACAACCCCAACAGTGCACTAATAGTGCATGGACCACCACTGATCGGTGATTAATCAGCCTTAATCAGTAACAATCAGCATCAACAGCACACAACTACAATAGTAGAAGAGATCAGAGAAGTAACAGAGGCTTCCAAGAAAAAACAAAACACACAGAGTGCAAAAATTGCACTAAAACAGTCCAGACGAACTGACAAAATGAGGTGGGATCCTTGCGTGGGGCCCACAGAGGGTTCTGATTGGTGATCAGATCAGTATCTAGAGACCAGTATCCAATATTCTTTACAGCAGTACAAGTTTCATCCAGATTTGATTAGAATCAAGGATTTTGTGCGGCTGTGATGAAAACTATTTAAAGAAAGTGAATAATCACAAGATGGATCAAAGCGCCTTCCTCTGATCTCTGAAAAATGCTGAAAAAATCTCGAAAATTATATGGAGAGATGGACGACTAAGGCTGGAAGTAAACTTGTGGATTTCGAGATGATCATAGGTTGGCCACTATGATCGTCGTAAAGAAACAGTAGGTTATCACCTACGTTTTGCTTCCAGAAAACACAGATCCTTGATTTGTGTTGCTCTGACGATGTAGATGACATCTCCATGGTATTATGGCTCTGATACCATGTTAGATATGTGAAGGAAGGAGAGGAGAAACACTGAGAGAAGGTCGTGCTTTTGATGAGCAACGATTGTTCTATTTATAAAGTTATTATGCCTTAATCAAGGCTCTAACTATGTAAAGATTACAAATTAGAATAAACAAAAGAATGGAAAGAATACATCCTATCCTATACATGAATGAGAGAAATTAGCTACACAATCTTGAGTATATCCCACGTGTGTGGGAGGCTGGACATGACCCTTATAGGCCTTTGTTGGGCTGGGCCTGTTATCTTCTACAGTATCATGATCTAGATGATGCTGGAAAAAATATTGACTTTCAAACAACACAACAATACTAGAAGTCCGGATACGTTTCACCTTTGGATCATAACAGAAAAATCATTTTTAGTCATTTGAATAACCTAAAAAACACACAGAGGATTGAGCAGATAGTTTTGTTCATTCAACCGGGGGAAGAAGAACAAAACATATGCACCCAAAAGTATGGAGATGAGAATAAGTAGGAGGCTTGTGAAATAAACGAAAATAAGGTATTTCATTCTTTATACGAGGGAGGGTAGCCTATTTATAACATGAATTGCCGTGGACAGAGCTTTGGGCCAAAATTTTGGTGGAACAAAGGATTCTAAGAGGAGTGACGGAATAATGTCCAAAAGGTGTCTGTTTTTCCTCTCATACACCATTTTGTTGGGGTGTATAAGGACATGATTTTTGAGAAATCATCCCTTTGTTTTGCAAAAAATTCTGAAACTCATTAGAAACATATTCACCACCAGAATCTATGCGAAGTGTTTTTAATGGACATGGAGAAGTTATTTTCCACATAAGCTAAGAAAATTTTAAAAGTAACAAACACCTCGGATTTTGAATGCAAGAAATAAATCCATGTAAAGTGACTATAATCATCAATGAATGTAACAAAATACTTAAAATGAGAATGTGATATGACAGGTGCTATACCTCATATATCACTATGAATAAGATCAAAATATTTCAATGATAAAGAGGTACTGATGGGAAAAGGAAGAGTCTTGCTTTTGCTCATTTTACAACTAGAACAATCAAAAGAAACATCTCTAAAAGAAATTTTATTATCATGAAGCAAACCAGATTTAAACAAAGACAACAAAGTACGAGAATGAGGATGGCCTAATCTGTTGTGCCATAATTGGCTCTAATTTGAACTAGAAGCAAAAAATAAGACAGAGGCAACCAAATTCCTATCTTGTGTAGATAGTTGTAGCGGAAAAAGACGCTCACACTTAGGTCCCTTCGCTATCACCTTCCCCGATATTTGATCCTGTATAACACAACCAGAATGCGAGAAAGAGACAGAACAATGGTTATCAACGAGTTGTCTAATAGATAATAAATTTGTTTCACCATTTGCTCTAAATTTACATTACGAGATAGAAGAAAAGCTACAAAAATGTAGAAAAAGGGCTGAGTTGCCATTTTCCGGGTCTCGAAGACCATGATATGCATAGGAATCCAATTCCTTTTATTTTTCTAATTTCTATGTCAATTTCAGGTTTAGCCACCAAAGTTGGCATCCCAGTGGGTAGTTGGAGTTTTAATCCGGCTACAACCTCTTTATCATGCCACTTAAAGCCATTTTTATGTTCGGGCAATGGTGAAAACAAAGTTTGCATGATGGAACTTTGATCCGGGGTCATGTGGTCCCCATTTAGACAAAGAAACCAAAAACTAAATGAAAATGTAACATTTATGAATTTAAAATCCCCTCCGAGAGAGTACCCCGGAGGTTCTAGGCACCTTTAAGGTCGCGGGAGAGCTGAGTGAGGGCTGTTGCAGAGCTTCTTCTTCTCCTTGTGTAGGTAACCTTCTCTTTCTCCTTGTTTTTCCTTTTTCCCTCTCCTTGAACGGCTAGGATTTTCACCAAAAATTCCGACCATTTTCTTGACTTGAGAGGGCCAATTTATAGGCTTCGAAGGCTTAGTGGTGGCTTAGGCATGTTCCCCCATGATTTCCCCACTTTCTCTACCAAAAAAGTGGTTCGGAAGGTGGGGTCGTTGGACCTATTCGGGGGGTGGGTGGTGTCGCTGTACATGTTAGTTCTATCGATGGGAGTCGTGGGAGCCTTTCTTGCGACCCCTTGATATGGATTGTGGTGCCGCTGCCTCCAAGTGCCAAGTAGTAGCTAAGAATCATGGGAGGGTCGTGGAAAAGTGGTCCACATAGGCGCGTATCAATTTTTTATTTGTGACGTGTGGTGCACCATTGGCATTTTGGATGGTTTGATTGGGTCAACTTCGAGTGCCATATGTCACTCATTGATTGGAGCACGTGTTAATGTGTTACGATAACTTGGCAGCTTGTGGGTCCCATTTGAAGTGAAAAATGACCAAAGGGTTGGAAAATACCCCAGGGTCACAAGTTTGACCTTCATAGAGAGAGAGAGAGAGAGAGAGAGAGAGAGAGAGAAGGGGGGAGGACTCCACTCTTGGGCCCTTTTCCTTCTTGTTTTAGCTTCGTTTGGTCTAGAATCTTGGGGGAATGTTCTTCACATGTTCTTTGATGATTTGGAGTTGAATTTGGAGGCTTTGGATTGCTTGATTATCCGGAAATGGGACCCATAATATGTGCATTATTTGCACTATTTTGGCTTCAAATGGTCTCTGATTTACTTGATCTTTTTCCCTGAGCTTGGAAATATCTCAATACCATTTGGATGACTATATTTGTGCTTTTGGAGCACTTCTTTTGATGGTCAAAGTGAATTTTGACCCTTCATTTGACTTTGTAGACCATGTGAATGGTCTGATCTTCTGAAATTTAACTTTTTATGTGTCAACAGAGTCGACTCGGACTCAACAGATTTTTTAAACCATGGTCCATAGTTCGTGCAAATCCCGTGCTGGTCCGTCTCAATCGAGTCAGTGGCTAGGTTGCGTTGGGGCTTTTGCCAAGTCTGAGTTTACTTGGACTCAGCCAATTTTTAGAACCATGGTCCCAAACTAGTTCCTACCAATCCTGCGTTGCTCTGACTTGACAGAGTTGGTGACTAGGTGGAGTTGGGTTTTTTTTTAGGATCTTGATTGCAGACTCCTACAAGCATTGCCCGAGTCGACTTGGTGCCATATGAAATTTTGGACCATGCTTTCTGTTCTATTTGTGCATAATTGGGACTCTTTTCATTTCATTATTCAATTACATCTCAAGTACTAACTACGATTCCTGGCCTTTGTGAAAAATATTAAACTAAGACTCCATCTAATAAGATGCAAACTAGAGTTCTTTCCAAAATTGAAAGCTCAACAACCTCATATTAACTATTGACTGGATGTATGATTTGGATTGGGAACTAGACGTGGAAAATTCTCTTTTGACTTATGGATTAAGAGCATGACTAATTCTCGTCAAATGTGACATGTGGGGCCCCTTTGTTCTGGGTGTGCATGGTCTTTCTGCCTTTTCTCGTATATGATGGCCTCTTTAGCTGCTTCAACTCTCAGATTGAGAGAACATAAATGCGGTGGGGGTTTTGTTTTTTGCACTCATAAGTATTAGAATTGATTGTTACTACCTAGGGGAGCTTAATGATTCTCTATCATATGCATTGGGTGCTGGACCTCTTTTTGATATTTCAGTAGACTCTGATTATATTCATACTCTTCTTGGTAAGGAGTGTATCTTGTTAAGACGTTTGTATGTTTACTCTAAATCTATTGTAGTTCTCATAAAATGAAACTAGTTCTTGGAATTTGGCTTGGCCAGCTAAAGCGATTGATGAATATGCCAGTCTCAAGTCAAAAGCAGCAGAGTCAACTGAAGAAGCTGCAATTGTAGATCCTAGATTGGAGGCCATTGTGGAAAGGATGATGGACAGGTATGTTATTTAGCATTTTTTTCTCTTCTTTGTTTCTGCACTTATTTGAAGATCTGGTTTAATCTTTTGCTATCTGTAGGTGTATTGATGCAGGCCAAACTACTGGACCCAGATTGAAAGTTTATTCCAGAAGGCTCAAAGCCCACAAGACCCAGCAGTGACAAAATCTTCAAACGAGAGTTTTTAGTTTTAGGCTTTCTAGATAATTATTCCACATTTAGCAGATTTCTTTAATTGCTTTGATTAGGTAGTTTCTAATTCCAAGATTCTTAGAATTAAGAAGTTTCTTATTAGTAAGATTGATTACTAAAATTATGTTATATATAGGATGAAATCCCTTCTCTTGGGATATACAAAAATTAATGAAAATTGAGTTCTCTCAAACGAGTTTTCCTCTCTTATCTGTGGTGTGAGACCAAGACATCCTACCCTAAGTCGTTTGGCTTAGAGAATAGCTCGTTGGCTACCTCCTACGTTCCCTGCGCTGCTTTAATTTGTATCAGAGCGAAGATCCGATCTTGGATCGCCGTCCCAATCGCCGATTCGAGGTAACTCATTCCTCCCCATCACAGCCAAATCCCGACTACCCCGATCCCGACTACCTGCACTGGAACCACATTCAGAGGTAAATTCACAAACTGCCAGCATGATAGCTACTTCATAGAGTTAATGGACAGAAAGGATAGGGTTGAAGAACATCTTCGAAGCACTCCTCCTCCGGGCAACTAGAACAATGACAACCCTGGACCTTCCACCAACAAAGACGGCAATAAATCACAAAGGGGAAACAGCCGTCCACCAGATGTGGAAAATTCTGTCAATGGTGAACCGCAGGAAACTTGTCGGTAATTTATGGAACGCATTATGGATGAAACTGGTTATGATGACCATCATGGACGATGAGATGACATCACCAAAAAGGTACGTGTTGATGTTCCTGATTTCTTCGGACCCATGGTTGTGAAAGTTTTCACCGATTGGATTACAACTCTTGAAGATTATTTTGAATGGTACAATATGGATGAAGACAAACGCGTTTCCTTTGTCAAGATGAAGATGAAGGGTGCAGCGTGTGTTTGGTGGCGGAGTATTGATGACAGGAATATAAATTATGGGCGACGTCCTATTAGTACATGGGAGGAGATGAAACAGAAACTTGAGGATAAATATCTACCGGTTGACTATATTGATTCCCTCTATGATCAATTAGTTGAATGCAGACAAGGGACCTCCACTGTAGATGATTTCACAGAAAAGTTTCATGATCTTATGGTGCGATGCAAAGTGTCTGAAACTGATCAACAAGCTATCACCCGATACAAGAAAGGACTGCGTCAAGAGATCCAAAGGGAGTTGACTACTCACACCTTTTACAGCATTGAAGAAGTTCATCGCTTAGCACTCCGCGTCGAAGATCAGTTGCGATATCCATATTCAAGGTGTTTTGGTGAACCTCTCCAAAGGCGGACCTCCAATATGACTTATCAGCGGGTTGCTTCAGCACAAAACTCAGCCTGACAACCTCCTCCACAAAATTGCGACAGGCTAGCACCTCCTTAGAATCAAGTAAGACCTGCAAATTTTGCAAACAAAGGGAAGAATGTTGTAAATTCTTCACGATCGAAGAAAGACATCAAGTGCTTTTGATGCAAAGGCAAATGACACTATGCTTCTGAAATCTTCACTATGCACATAATGAAGAAGATCCCTATGACTCAGAGCCTGTTGATGAAGAAATTGAAGTTGAAACACCATAAGAAGAGCAGACACCTCCGCCCGAACAGGACGATCATTCCTTCTATCAAGCTGAAACAGAAGGACGGACATTATTCATTCGCCGTCTCTTCATTACAACCGAAGAGGAAGCTGGAGATTGGAGGCGAACCACCATATTTCGCTCTATGGCAAAATGCCGTGACAGATTGTGCAATCTCATCATAGATGGAGGAAGCGAGATGAAAGTGATCCCCAATAAGTAATTGACAAGTTGTAGCTTCCAATAGAAAAACACCCGAAGCCTTACAAGGTCTCTTGGGTGAATGATTCCGCAATTCCGATAACCAAGCGGTGCCAGGTAACATTTCGAATTGGTGGTTATGAAGATTCTATTTGGTGTGATATTATCCCCATGAATCTTACTCATATTCTGTTGGGAAAACCTTGGCTTTTTTATGACAAAGTCCAAAGTGATGGAGAGGCAAACACCCATACTTTTAAGTATAAAGGTCACAATGTTACTCTTCTTCCACATAAGCCTCCTACTGCCCCGGCAAAACAATCACCAGCAATTCCGGCAAAACAAACTGCATCACAGCGAAGTTCTCGCATCCTTTCAAAGGGGAAATTTGAAGAAGAAAGTAAAGAACAAAGAGTTGTTTATGCCCTTATCCCACAAGAATTCAAAGAGGCAGAAAATAAACAAGCAGTTGCTACACCTCCAGAAATCAAGTCCCTGTTGCATGATTTTAAAGACTTGATTCCAGCAGATCTTCCAAAAGAGCCACTGCCTATGAGGAACATCCAGCATGCTATTGACCTGATTCCTGGGTCATCATTTCCAAATTTATCTGCTTATCGCATGAGCCCTACAGAATGCACAGAGTTGAGAAAGCAAGTTGAAGAGCTCCTCTAGAAGGGTTATATTCACGAAAGCATGAGTCCTTGTACGGTACCAGCCCTCTTGACACCCAAGAAAGATGGTTCTTGGAGAATCTGTGTCGACAACCGAGCAATCAACAAAATTACTATTAAGTATCGGTTTCTGATACCTTGGTTGGATGACATGCTTGATATGATGTCTGGATCTTTCGTCTTCTCCAAAATTGATCTTAGAAGCGGATATCATCAAATCCATGTTCGCCCAAGAGATGAATGGAAGACCGCTTTCAAGACTAGAGATGGATTATACAAATGGCTAGTCATGTCGTTTGGTTTATCCAATGCTCCCAGCACTTTCATGGGAGTTATGACACAGCTTCTATGGCCTTTCCTCGGTAAATTTGTCATTGTGTATTTTGACGACATCTTGATATTCAGCAAGTCCAAGGATGCACATCTTGATCACCTCAGGTATGTGATTCGTGCACTTCGCAAAGATAAGTTTTACATTAATTTGAAGAAGTGTACTTTCTTAAGCTCCAAAGTTATATCTTGGGATTTGTTGTATCGGCCCAAGGAGTAGAAGTTGATCCAAAGAAGATCAATGCAATCATCGATTAGCCTCTTCCCAAAACTATCAATGAGGTACGGAGTTTCCATGGGTTGGCCACCTTTTATAGGAGATTTATTCGCAATTTCAGCACCATTATGACTCCTATAACTGATTGCATGAAGAAAGGTGACTTCAATTGGACTAAGGCAACCATTCGTGCTTTTGACCAAATCAAGCAGAAAATTACAGAGGCACCAGTTTTGAAACTTCCAGATTTTAACAAGGTCTTTGAAGTCAGTTGTGATGCTTCGCAAGTTGGTGTTGGCGGAGTCTTAAGTCAAGATGGTCAGCCAGTTGCCTTCTTTAGCGAGAAATTGAATGACTCGCAAAAGTATTCGCCGTATGACTTGAAATACTATATAGTTGTACAAACTCTTTGTCATTGGCGTCACTATTTGATCGGGAAAGAATTTGTGTTGTACTCGGATCATGAAGCTTTACAACATCTGAACTCATAGAAGAAGATGAGCGCCAATCGTGTTAAATGGAGCACATATCTGCAGGAATTCACATTTGTATTACGTCATAAGTCAGGAACGGAAAACAAGGTCACAGATGCCTTAAGTCGTCGTTCTCACTTGCTCACGATAATTTTCGTCACAGTTCCAAGCTTTGATGAGATTCGCAGAGAATATCCTGATGATCATGACTTTGGTCGCATCTACAAGGCTCTTCTTAATGGTGAGTTTTCCGACCATCCCAAATTTTCTATCCATGATAGTTATTTGTTTCGTGGAACTCAGTTGTGTTTGCCAACTACTTCTATCCGCGAGTTTGTCCTCCGAGAGTTGCATGGAGGTGGCTGCAGTGGACATCTAGGGCAAGATAAGACTTTGGCACTTGTGGAGGACAGCTTCTTTTGGCCCCGCCTGAAGACAGATGTTGCCCGAATTTGTGAGTCATGCAGGGTATGCCAGCTTGCAAAGGGACAAAAGAAGAACACGAGATTGTATCAGCCCCTTCCTATTCCACATGCGCCTTGGCAAGATCTAAGCATGGATTTTATCTTGGGTTTACCAAAGACTGTGAGAAGGGTAGATTCTATTTTTGTTGTGGTGGACAGGTTTTCTAAAATGGCCCACTTTATTCCTTGTACGACCACAGTAGATGCAAGAAAAGTTGCCACCCTTTTCTTCAAAGAAATTGTTCGTCTTCATGGCCTCCCCAAGACTATAGTGTCAGACAGAGATACTAAGTTCATGGGCTTCTTCTGAAAAACTTTATGGCATATGATGAAGACAAAGCTCCAGTACTCTAGTGCCTATCACCCTCAGACTGATGGCCAGACTGAGGTTGTCAATCGCAGCTTGGGTAATCTTCTTCGATGTCTCGTCGGAGACCACATTACTTCATGGGATCTTATTTTACCCATGGCGGAGTTTGCCTATAACAACTTCGTCAACAAATCAACTGGACGATCACTATTTGAAGTTGTCACAGGCATCCAGCCGCGCCTTTCAATTGATCTAAGTCCTTTACCAACTGAAGCCAGACCTAGCCAAGAAGCTGAACAATTTGCCGAGCACATGAAGGACGTTTATGATGAGGTCCGTCAACAGATTACCAAAAGTAATGAGACTTACAAACAGCAAGCGGACACTCGAAGGCGCCATGTTGAATTTAATGAAAAAGACATGGTCATGGTGCAAATCAAGCCAGAACGGTTCCCCACATGCACTTACAAGAAACTTTATCCCAGAAGTGCAGGCCAGTTCAAGATTATGAAGAAAATCAGCTCAAATGCCTACGTGCTCGATCTTCCACCAGACATGAATCAGTTCTACGTTCAATGTCGAAGATCTCACGATTTATCATGGGCATTACCAAGATGACTCGTTTGAAGAACAAGATATCCGACTTCCCATAGTTCCAGCTCCTCGAGAAGAAATTGAAGATGTCTATGATGACCAGCTAGTGTCAACCAATACTGGCGGATATCACAAGTTTTTGGTCAAGTGGAAAGGTAAACCGTTTTCTGAAGCTACATGGATCACCGTCACAGATTTTCAGCAACTCAACCCGGATTTGTACGAGAGGTTCCAAGCTGATAACTCGCCGGAGTCGAGTTTCTTCAAGTCGGGGAGAGTTGATGCAGGCCAAACTATTGGACCCCGATTGAAAGTTTATTCCAGAAGGCTCAAAGCCCACAAGACCCAGCAGTGACAAAATCTTCAAACGAGAGTTTTTAGTTTTAGGCTTTCTAGATGATTATTGATCGACACTTAAATGTGTAACTTTTAACCGCAAGACTACGGTGTCATCAAGTAGTAAAGGACTCAAGAGTCCGGATTATCGATCCCACGAAGAGAGGATGGAACAAGCAATGAATTCAATTAGAGTAGAATTGAACTAAGATATAGCTAATAAAGAAAATTGAAGCAAACAATTAAAACTACTAAACTATGCAATGTAAACTATTAATTAACAATCTAAAATATGAAATTAACAAGGCTAAGCTAACCTAACAAACTACACTAAACTAATGGATGCATGGTGGTGGAAATGGAAGACTTAAGGTGAAGATGTGGTGTGAAATGTGTATGATTTTAAAACAAGTGGTGTGAAGTGTAGATCTAAAAATCTAGAATTGAAAATAACAAATCAAATAAAGATTTAAATTAACAACAATAAAAATAATAGACTAGGCAATCCAAAATCCACTAAGTATGTAATTAATTCAAACAATGCATGTTCTAATTCAATTCCCAAATCTACAATCCAATTAGCAATCTCTTGCCTAATTGGATTGGATGATATAGCAATGAAGATTAAAGTAAAAGAAAATCAAAGGTTAAGATCATAGATCATCATCTAGCTACCCTAACAATAAATCATCAAAATCAAGCTACAAAAGATCAAAGATAAGGGCTCTAGAGCATGCTATGTGAGAGAACTTAATCAAACTACAAAGCATCAATTGAGATTATCCGAGCATCAAGTGTAGAGATAGAGCATGAGAAATGAGAGAGATTAGCACAATTAGATCTAAAATCTACTAATCAATCAAGGCACGAGTAGGAAATTTAAATTAAAACATGCATGTATTTGAACTAATCACATCACTTAGCTTCAAAAGGAGGGCCTAATCCAAGAGCTTTAGCCACTAAACATCAAGAAAGTGCTCCAAATCTTCATTAATGATCTTCAATTACACACACTCTCTCTAGTTTAGTTACAAAAAAAACTCCTAATTACAATCTAAAAGTAGAGAGAAGGTAAAATAAAATTGCTAAAAGACTAACTTGCCAAAAGATCTCCCTTTCTCTACAAAAACATTCCAATTTATAGAAACATTGAAGACATTTGATTGGCTCATTTTCATTCACAAGGATTTCTTTCATTTGATTGGTTGCAACTTGAAAGCTTTTGATTGGCTCTTTTGCTTTGATTGGTGGAGAGGTTAGAGTTGGATGAAATATTGGTGGAGAGGTTAGAGTTGGATGAAATATCTTCTATGTAAAAAAATATGTAATTGTTGGGATTTGAACCCATAACCTATTTCATAGCAACTCAAGCTCCAACCAATACACCAACCACTCCTTTATGTTGGAAAATAACTTCTTCTCATCTTATTTTGGAATTCTTCAACACTTCTTGATGCCTTGGGACACTAGCCGGAAGGTTGGGGTAGTCGCGGGGTCCACCTACATAAGAGAAATTACATAAAAATGCGCTATAAATAATCGGATTTATGCATGATAATCCGATAATTCGTTTAATGTGATAAAATGATAAAATTTTTGTATAAAGCAAATGATATGCATATGAGATGCTGATAAAACCCAGACTAATGAGGGGTAAAATATTCAATATTTAACACTCATCACACCCCCAAACCTATATTTTGCTAATCCCGAGCAAAAACTATAAAGAAAAACTAAACTATATGCAAGAAAACACGGTAAAGATCCTAACTCACTTTCGCAGGAATCGCGGTTGCACTTAGCTCGTGCAACAAGCCGTTAAACCCCTAGGTTTCCCCTAGTGGACGAGTTTTGTCTCGTGAGGGTTTTCAGCGAATAAATCCCACAAAATTCTTTTTATTTTTGAAAAAAGTATTTTTGATGTCCAATAGTCTTTAGCAAGCTAATAAGAATGAGTGCTGAGTTAGGAATACTAGCTAACTCATGAAGATATGTCAATCAATACCTAAGTCCCACTGTGTATGTGTGTGTATTTAGCCAATAAACATGCAATCTTCAAGTCGAAGCTCACACAACCTTAATCCCCTTCGGAATACATTTCGCATTGACTACAGCCTCACAGGTCATACTCTCAACAATATAAGCACACAAATTTTGCTGACTAACTCTCAGTATGTGAGTATGAACAAGGCTAAGAACTCACATAATTGATGAAGAACGGAGCTTATGTATAGAATGATTGATCTCAAAGAATAAGATATAACCAATAGAAGGTGGAAATGCTCACTAAACTTCTCACTCATTCAGCACCTAACATTTCCTAGGATCCAATAGGTCTTTCATAGGTTGTAATGGGGTTAGGGTTAATAGGTAGGATAAGGGTTAAGTGTGGCTAGGTGTTCTTGAGAAGGTAAGGTTCTTCAAGTCTTCATAGGAAGGTCTTCCACTATCTTCACTTCTTCATTTTGCTTTGTGTTCTTTATTCCACTCTATATCTTTTGGTGCTTGCTTTTCTTTGGTTTCCCATATCTTTTTTTTTCTTTTTCTTTTGTTTTCCTTTGGTTCTCATTTCTTCTTCTTCTTCTTTTTTTTTTTCAACCTTCAAATTCCTTTATTCCTTTGTCATCCCTTTGTAGAACATCTATATTTGGCAGCCCATGTGAAGTCTTCATCACTAATGCTCAAATCCTTCCTTTCTTCATATATCCCTACCCTTCTCAGAAACAATAGGTCAAAAAGGATATATATGTGGGTGATGAGGCTTGGGACAATGAAGGAAGGTTTCTTATAAAATAGGCTCAAGAGGGTTACTAAAGGTATAAAATGTAATAGGTGAGTTCAAAATTTGGCCATTGATTTTTTGAATGCCTATCATCTTCCCCTAAGTTCGAAAAATGCATCATAAGCTACAAGTCAAGATTTCTTCGCATTTTGATGTCACCTCTATGGTTAGAACAAGGAATAGCACTTATGAGATCGGAAGTGCTGAACTAAGAAGCTCTAGGAGTAGCTCTTCATTCTACTCAGGAATAGCGCAGAAGAGTCCTCACCCAAACCGATATAGATAGGCTCAATCGCTCAATGGGTTTTAGTCTCCACTAATGATTCTTTCGGGTCTGTCAGAAGTGATTTGCTCTTCTCATGAACTACATTCATGTGGCCAAATGTGTAAAAAATTTCTAGGACTTGTACATATGAAAACTCTTCAAGCTAAAATCCATGGACAATTTTTGAAATCTTTTTTCAAATTTTTAGTGATTTTGGAAAATTTTCAAATTATTATGGTTTTTGGTATAAATGGAAAACAAAATAACTTATGTACATGCAAAATGCAATGCATGAGATGCAGTGCCTCACCCCCAAACCTATCCTAAACATTGTCCCCAATGTTTATGCAGAACATAAATAAAATAGGACAAGGAAGATAAATTGGAATTTCTCACCATGGGGTGCTGACACACGGGTATATTGGGTTGCCTCCCAACAAGCGCTAAGTTTAACGTCTTCAGCCAGACACAACTAACATGGTATGAGGCCAATCTATCCTGGGTCCACAAGAAGGACCTTTTCAGCAACATTTTCAGGATCCACAAACTTGAGATACTCCTTTAATTTGTGCCCATTCACTTGAAATATGCTACCATCTATGGAATTCAAAAGTTCAACTGCACCGTGGGATTGGACTGAAGGTTCATAGGATGGTTTGGCACCTTCTTTCAGATGAATCTGGTGCATACCTATAGAGGGACTGATTCCTGCTTTAATGTCCGAGATGGTCCAACTTAGGATACTCTGATGGTCTTTTAGCACTTTCAGTATTTTATTTTCATGCTCTTCCTCAAGGTCTGAGGCAATAATTACTGGGTTGCTAGCAGAGGGCCCCAAGTAGGCATACTTTAAATTCTCGGGTAATGGTTTCAATTCTAACTTGGGTAGCTCAACAATAATTGATTCTTTTTCGGCCTTAGATTCAGAGGTGGATGTAAAGATAGGCTCAATTCTCTGCTTCCATTGGCCAACATCCATCAGCTGGGCCGAATCCAATAATGCATTAACTTCGCATATGGACCCGTCGATGTCTATGTCGGCATTGAAGTGGGCCAGACATTCCTCCAATGGATCTGTGAAACATGACGATTGAACTGTTTGATCAGCTAATGTATCAATCATGTTCACTTCCTCATCATCATCTAGGTCCGATGTTTGGAGTCCGTTACGAAAAACATTCAACTCCAACTTCATGTTCCCGAAACTAAGTGTCACAACCCCATTCCTGCATCTAATCACTGCATCTGATGTTGCAAGGAACGGTCGACCAAGAATGACAGGAATATGTCGGTCGGGGGCTGCCACTGGTTCGGTATCCAAAACCACAAAATCAGCTAGAAAATAAAAATCTTTAACTTTTACGATCACATCTTCAACCACACCTTTTGGATACTTGACTGACCTATCAGCAAGACAGAGGGTAATATCAGTCTTCTTCAGTCCTCCCAGGCCCAACTGCGCGTACACGGAGTACGGCAGTAAATTCACACTTGCCCCAAGATCAAGGAGACACCTCTCTATGATAGAGTCTCCTATCTGAATGGTAATGGTAGGGCAACCAGGGTCTTTGTATTTGGGTGCAATGGTCTGCTGGATCAAGCCTGATGCTTGGGCTGCCATCACAGCGGTTCTGGGTACTGATGTTTTCCGCTTGACAGTGGTCAGGTCTTTCAAAAATTTGGAGTAGGAAGGGATTTGCTTTATGGCATCAAGGAGGGGTATGTTTATCTGGACATTTTTGAAAACTTCTAAGATCCCCTCAAAGCGATCCTTCTTCCTAGTCTCCTTCAATCGATGTGGGAATGGTGCTCTAGGTACCACTTCTAAAGATGATGGTTCAACTACAATGGGCTTCTGAATCTTCTCTCTCTGTGGTTCTCCTCTTGGTATGGGTTCTTCTCTCTCTTTCTCATTTTCTCTTTCTGCATTCTCTTTCAAATCTTTCTTTAAATTCTCTCTCTCGGGTTCGACAACTTTCTTCGAACTCTCTGGTTTTCCTAAAAAAATCTTCTCTCTTTGATCCTCTTCAGGCATCTCAACTCTATTGTCAACAGTCTTTCCTGATCTCAGAGTATGGATTGCATGCACATGCTCATTACTCTCTACCGAACACTGGCCTCTAGGCTGATTGGGCTGTCCTTTTGGATTAGGAATGGTTTGGCTCGGGAAATGGCCATTTTCTCTCTCAGACAACTATAAGGTGAGTTGACCTAATTGGGCCTCTAGTTTTGCAATGGACTGGTTCTGGGCCTGGTTAGTCTGCTCTTGGATTTGAATGAACTTGGATAACAGGTTCTCCAGATGAGAGGATTGCTGAGGGGCTTGTGTTGGTACAGAGTAATTAAGCATCTTATCTGGAACTAGTGCCTTACATTGGTTCTGTGGTTGGAACTGATTCTGCTGTATGGATTGCTGAGGATAAGGACCCATATGATGATTGGTTTGAGTAGGTTGCTGGAATTGCTGCCTAGGATATTGCGGCTGGAATCCTGGTTGACCTCCCTGGGACTGAATAGGCTCGGCTTGACGGTATGAAAAATTGGGGTGGAACCTATTGTCTGGGTGGTAGGTCTGACTAAAGGTGTTAACAGTTGGTTTCCGGAAGTTTCCATATGAATTCAGTGCATTGGCTTGCTCGGCCTTGACAAATGGTAGACTAGGGCAACTCTCAACCACATGCTCACAACTATCGCATAACACACAAACATGATGCGGTTCACTCATACTTCTCAAGGTAGGCTCATGGTGCTGAGGGGTGGGTTGGCATGACATTACAGACAGAGATCCTATCTTTTTACTCAGATTTTCCACTTGCTGAACTAAACTGGTCATCACATTTTTCAACTCAGGGTCCTGTTTGATGTTATACATTCCAGGTTTCTGGATCCCTATCTCATCTCTCTCCAAGTCTTTCCTATTACTGCCCCAATTTTGTGAGTTTTCCGCAAGCTTGACAAGGAATTCGTATGCTTGATCGGCAGTCTGATTCATGAATTCTCCTTTGTGCATTGACTCAATCAAGATACGCTGGGGATTCGTAAGACCTCTATAAAAGAAATGTATCAACTCTCCTTTGTCAATCCCATGATGTGGGCATTTGATCAATAGGTCATGGAATCTCTCCCAGGTTTCGGAAAACTCTTCCTCGAGTCGTCCCCTAAAGTTCCTGATGGCACTCCTAAACTGCTCAGTTTTGCTCACTGGGAAAAACTTGGACATAAACTTTTTGACAAGCTCATCCAAGGTGGTAATGGAGTTTGGAGTCAAGGAATTCAGCCAGGCGGCTGCATGATCTTCTAGTGAGAGGGGAAACAACCTAAGCTTCACAGCTTCATTATTCAAATTTTGATTTCTAAACGTGTGGCAGATGGTCAGGAATTTGTTCAAATGGATATAGGGCTGCTCACACTCAGATCCATGAAATTTTGGTAACATGTTGATGGTGGCGGGCCGGATTTCAAATTGGTCCGCATTATTTTCTGGCAAAACTATACAACTAGGTGAAGTGGATGAAAATGGTGCAAATAGTTCATTGAGGGTCCTTTGCTGAGGGTTTTGGGCAGCCATTGTGGGTACTATGGGTGGGGCAGGTAAAGCAAGGTAATCAATCCTCACTAATCGGCCTTGATCACGTATCCACACTTGCATACAATTGCGACTAACCTAGTAATGCAATGGTCTGCTCAATGAAATGAATGCAACATAACAAAAATTCTGAAAACTAAATGAAAAGCTAATCTAAACTAAGGTTACCTAAAAGAATTCTAGACAGCTCCTAACTGTGAAGAGGACACTGCGGCCTCCAACCTGGACCTATGAAACGGAAATTCTGGCCAGTTAACCCCCAGGTAGATGGTGGGATCTCGACGCGCTTGGCGAAGGCTCCTCTTAAAAACCAACTCCTCGAACAACAAAGTTGTCTCCCTATTTGGCAAGATGGTAGCCAAGGGACAAGGTTTGCTTAGGCACCAGAAAATCTGCCAAGGCACACAATTGGCACAACCGCGGTGGTCTTCCCTATTGAGCTCGTAACCTAAGGTCACGTTTCTACTCAATTTTATTATGGTTTATTGGTTCTAAACTAAGTGAGAATTAAGATGAAATCCTAAGGGCAAGGAAACGGTGATGAAATCCGAATCCTTATCTTGTTGGGGTAATTTGCCCTTTACTAGTAGTGCACCAAATTACAAGTGTATTTAAAACAATTACACTATAAAGCAAGGAACAACCAACAAAGTAAACCCGCTTGCAAGGGATTCGCGGGGGTTAAGAAATGCAAACCTCCCAATTTATTTCGAGGGACGAATTGGTTGTCGTCGACTCACACCACGGACACCAATTTCCGTGTACGAATGTGAGGGGCCGCGACGGTATAGTCCAACCGTCCTCCTTCCCTACAAGCAATTTATTGCAATTCTACTAAACAACTAACTACTTAATGTAAGTAAAGTGCGTAAAGTAAAGTAAATGGGTCACGGGCCAACCCGCAACCAAAATTATTACAACTTTGATGATAAATACCTAATACAACCAACTAAGAAAGAAAAAAAAAATGTCTAAACTAATCTTAAACTAGGAAAGCAAGTAAAATCTTCAAGTTCTCCAATGCACTTTTCCACTTTCCTTTGCTCCAAGTGAGAAATTCTCTACAAAACAAACACAAATAATGTGTAGAATCCGCAAGGAAAATAAAGGAAAGATAAAAAGTACACTAAGCTAAAAATGAGTTCAACTCTATGGAATTCAAATTTTCCAATGCCTCTCCCCGGCAACGGCGCCAAGAACTTGATCGACACTTAAATGTGTAACTTTTAACCGCAAGACTACGGTGTCGTCAAGTAGTAAAGGACTAAAGAGTCCGGATTATCGATCCCACGAAGAGAGGATGGAACAAGCAATGAATTCAATTAGAGTAGAATTGAACTAAGATATAGCTAATAAAGAAAATTGAAGCAAACAATTAAAACTACTAAACTATGCAATGTAAACTATTAATTAACAATCTAAAATATGAAATTAACAAGGCTAAGCTAACCTAACAAACTACACTAAACTAATGGATGCATGGTGGTGGAAATGGAAGACTTAAGGTGAAGATGTGGTGTGAAATGTGTATGATTTTAAAACAAGTGGTGTGAAGTGTAGATCTAAAAATCTAGAATTGAAAATAACAAATCAAATAAAGATTTAAATTAACAACAATAAAAATAATAGACTAGGCAATCCAAAATCCACTAAGTATGTAATTAATTCAAACAATGCATGTTCTAATTCAATTCCCAAATCTACAATCCAATTAGCAATCTCTTGCCTAATTGGATTGGATGATATAGCAATGAAGATTAAAGTAAAAGAAAATCAAAGGTTAAGATCATAGATCATCATCTAGCTACCCTAACAATAAATCATCAAAATCAAGCTACAAAAGATCAAAGATAAGGGCTCTAGAGCATGCTATGTGAGAGAACTTAATCAAACTACAAAGCATCAATTGAGATTATCCGAGCATCAAGTGTAGAGATAGAGCATGAGAAATGAGAGAGATTAGCACAATTAGATCTAAAATCTACTAATCAATCAAGGCACGAGTAGGAAATTTAAATTAAAACATGCATGTATTTGAACTAATCACATCACTTAGCTTCAAAAGGAGGGCCTAATCCAAGAGCTTTAGCCACTAAACATCAAGAAAGAGCTCCAAATCTTCATTAATGATCTTCAATTACACACACTCTCTCTAGTTTAGTTACAAAAAAAAACTCCTAATTACAATCTAAAAGTAGAGAGAAGGTAAAATAAAATTGCTAAAAGACTAACTTGCCAAAAGATCCCCCTTTCTCTACAAAAACATTCCAATTTATAGAAACATTGAAGACATTTGATTGGCTCATTTTCATTCACAAGGATTGCTTTCATTTGATTGGTTGCAACTTGAAAGCTTTTGATTGGCTCTTTTGCTTTCACATGGATTGCTTCAATTTGATTGGTGGAGAATGTGAAAGCTTCAATTTGATTGGTGGAGAGGTTAGAGTTGGATGAAATATTGGTGGAGAGGTTAGAGTTGGATGAAATATCTTTTATGTAAAAAAAAATATATGTAATTGTTGGGATTTGAACCCATAACCTATTTCATAGCAACTCAAGCTCCAACCAATACACCAACCACTCCTTTGTGTTGGAAAATAACTTCTTCTCATCTTATTTTGGAATTCTTCAACACTTCTTGATGCCTTGGGACACTAGCCGGAAGGTTGGGGTAGTTGCGGGGTCCACCTACACAAGAGAAATTACATAAAAATACGCTATAAATAATCGAATTTATGCATGATAATCCGATAATCCGTTTAATGTGATAGAATGATAAAATCTTTGTGTAAAGAAAATGATATGCATATGAGATGCTGATAAAACCCAGACTAATGAGGGGTAAAATATGCAATATTTAACACTCATCAATTATTCCACATTTAGCAGATTTCTTTAATTGCTTTGATTAGGTAGTTTCTAATTCCAAGATTCTTAGAATTAAGAAGTTTCTTATTAGTAGAGATTGATTACTAAAATTATGTTATATATAGGATGTAATCCCTTCTCTTGGGATATACAGAAATTAATGAAAATTGAGTTCTCTCAAACGAGTTTTCCTCTCTTGTCTGTGGTGTGAGACCAAGATATCCTACCCTAAGCCGTTTGGCTTGGAGAATAGCCCGTTGGCTACCTCCTACGTTCCCGGCGCTGCTTTATGTATTTCTGATGGAAGATATCAACAAGCTATGGGGATTGCTATTGAGTGTAGAAGATTGGATAAGCTCGAACATGCAATTATAAGCCATGATAATATTCATGGAATGCTTTCTTATTGCATTTATATTTCACATTCTTATGTCAATCGTAGAGAATATCGTTGTGAGGTAAGGAGATCTTGCAATACTTGAGAATCAGTTAGGTAGATGAAGCATAATTATTAACATATTTATTTCCATTATGTATGAGCCTGAGCTTGTACATTAAATATCTATGGAGCTGCTACCATTACCAGCCCTTCTGTTTATATTATGGCTCTTTTGTAGGAAATATTAGAATGGTATAGACCCAAGAGAGAGAAGGAAGTTGGCATGAAGGCCATACCACCTTGTGTGGTCAATCCATGTATTTCTAAGATTGGGATAACCCAATTAATGCTACGTGCTCGTATGATTACAATCAATCAAATATCCTATGAGCATATATATATAGTTGGATGCTAATCTCCTAGGATTACAAGAAAAAAAAGAAAGGAAAATCTTATTTTTTTATGAAATTTACTTTCATGTGAGATACACACTTGGATATTTTTGATATTTATGTGGGATCATGTTTGTGGTCCCCATCTTTACACTTCCCCTCAAATCAATGTGGAGATTGATGAAACCTCAACTTTGTATTAAGAAATTCATGTCGAGACGTCGTCGTTGCCTTGGTGAGGAGATCATCCAGCTGATATTGTGAAGACACATGGCGCAGATGTATTTTGCTGGATGAGACATGTTGAAGAATGAAGTGATAGATGTGTTTGGTTCGCTTGTGAAAAGCAAGATTTGTGATACTCTGGATGACACTCGTGTTGTCTTCATATAGTGGGTGGTGGGACCATTTAAGAAAAACTCAAGTCCACGGAGAAGACGTCGTAACCATGTCATTTCACTACTTGCATTAGACAGATTTGTACTCAAGCAGAAAATTTGGGGACAGTTGTATCCGACAGGTTTTGAGGAAATTGTACCAACCTGTAGTAGATCTGTGAGTATCTACCGTGAGGGCAGCCAACCTAGCTAACATTACATAGGCATAAATGTTCAATGGAGATGTCAAGGAGTAAAACAGTCCTTAGTGAGGTGTTCCTTAGCTATAGTGACATTACAACAGATGAGTCTTTTTGCGACTTTTTTTTTTTGCAACGCTTTCAAAGAGTTGCTAATACCCATTATTGGCAACGCTTTAAAGTGTAGCAACTCAGTTTTGGTGGGATGTAATCTGGACATTATCAACGACGCTGGTAAGCATTGCTGATAATTTTTTCCGAACTAAAATTTTATTAAAAAAAAATTTTAAATTTTTTTAAGTGCAGTAGCTACACTTTTAGCGTTGACTTTTCCCTTCCCCCTTTTTTCCCCTACTCCCGCCCTGCTCCCGCGCTCTGCCCCTGCCCTCTCCCGGTTTCACTTTTCTTTTCCCCCCCTTTCCAATCCTAAGCAAAACACTCCCAAACTCTCTCTCACTCGCTCTCTCATTCTCTCGCCCATCTCTCTCTCACTCTCTCGCCGGATCTCCCTCCCCTGTGCACGCCTTCCATCTCTCTCAGTCTCTCACTCTCTCCCCTGCAACCCTTCATCTCTCACTGTCTCTCTCTCCCCTGCCCAAGCCATCCCCATCTCTTCTCTATCCCCTGCGCATGTAGCCCTCCATCTCTCTCACTCTCTCACCGTCTCTCCCTTCCCCCTGCGAACCAGACATCTCTCTCAGTCTTTCACTCTCTCACCGTCTCTCCCCTGCAACCCTTCATCTCTCTGGCCCTCTCCATCTCTCTCACGCCACCTCCATCATTTTGCAGACCCACCTCTTCTTTCACCTTGCGCAGTGACATCATCACCTAATGCCGTCCTTTACATCTCTCGCAGCCTGCTGAAATTCCTCTCCATTTGAAAACCCCCAAATCTCCAACCCTTACCGCTCGAACCATCGTCCGGGTTCCATCCATAAAAGTCAGACTCTCTCCAAGCCAGGCGGTGTTCTTCAAGCTTGACTTTTTTCTTTTCTTTTCTCAGCCATGTGTATGTGTTTTTCTTCTCTTTTCTCAGCCATGTGAGGGGCTCACTTCAGGTGAGATTAGGTCCAGCCATATGATTTATCTTTTCTTGCTCTTTTGTATTTGATAACTAATATATGTAGAAGGGAACGAAGACGAGGAGGAAAAGAGGAAGAAAAAATTTGTGAGAGGAGGAGGAAAAGAAACTCAGGTACCAGGTATGGGTTTTTTATTCTCAGATTACATGTTCTGATTTCCCATTTTTAGCAATTTACAGAATATATTGATGGCTTCTTGTTCACTTGTGTTCCTTTTGGGCTAAGAGATCAGGGCTTCTCTTGTCGTTGTTGTAGTGTCTAACAGCTGAGTCTCTTTTTTGAAGCACACAAAACAAAGGAAGGGAACACAGAAGAGGAGGAAAAGAGGAAGAAAGAGCTTGCCGCCTTGAAAGCTCAGGTATTCAGACAGGTGGTTCTATGGTGATTTGAATGATTTATGATTCTTCTTCCTATTTCTTGTATTTCTCATCATCCTCTATACCTTTTTTTAAAATTTTTTTCTTTCTTTCTCGCTTCTGTTAGCTTCCTGTTTCCTCTTTGATGGCCTTTTTAGGGAAAAATACAAAGTACATTTTGAATTTTGTGTAGGTAGCCTTACAGGTATAAGTAGGTTGTTTAATGATGATTAATCGGCTGGTCAACACTCAACATGCCAAATTGGATGGATTGCTAAAATTGATGGTCAACAGTGATATATATTTACCTCTCTCCCTTTCAGGGGAGGTGAGATTTATTTCAAAAGAGGCATGTTTGGAGATCTTTCCTTCCTAGAATTCCTTTTTTTTTCTTAGTTTGGCATGTCAAGGGATCCATTCTTCAACATGTGTGTGACTTATGAGTGTATGTATTGGTTCAGCTTGTGTGTTACTTATGAGTGTATGTGTTGGCCTTTCTAGAAAATTTTATAGAGACAGGTGTATGAGAAGATATTAAATTTTTTTAAAAGAAAAAATAAGTTAAAAAAAAACACCATGCATATTTGTTTGGTAGAATTCCAAATTTCAATCATCCTAAAGGGGATGTTGTGTATGCCCTTCCGCAGGAAACCACTTTAAGTTTTGTTTGCTGCTTATAGATTTGCACGAAAAATACCTAAAACTGTGCTTGTGCTTGAAGAACGGAAATTTTGAAGAACGGAAATTTTGGAGTTACTGTGTAAGATTTTCTATGATTCCTTTGTTGAGTTGATTGTATCACTACACCATTTCAGGGCTTTTACAGCGCGTCATTTACGGCGTGCATTGAATGCAAGCCGTAAATGATATAATAGTACGGCGCGCATGGAATGCGAGCCGCAAAAGGGCCTTTTCTTCTCTTTATTAAGGCATGCATTTTGCGCGCCGTGAGATCTTATCAATTACGGCGTGCATTTAGGACGCCGTAAATTATTGAGCATTTGCGGCCCACATTCGCAAGCCGTAAAAATATTAGGGTATCACAGCCCACATGTTGCACGCTGTAAAAAGGCCAAGCCATTCAAATTAAGTTCACGGCCTGCTTTGAGAAGCTGTAACATTAATCAGCTTTCACAGCCCACATTTTGTATGCCGTAAGAAAAGAAACCCGCCAAATTAATATTCCAAAAATATTTCGAACCCTTTTTTTGACACCCAAAACTTAACCCCAAATTAGGGATAGACGATACCCACTGAGAACCCAAATCTTGACACTAAAAAAATTTTGCACATCTTCTTCTTCTCACGATATCCACCGAGAACCCATTGCTCCCACTACCAAAAAAATGACTTTTAGCGTCGAACTTTTTGCCGCGGCCAGTGTTTTTGTGGCTATTTCTTACTTGTTGCCACCACCAATAGAGTTAGTGGCAACAAATCCCATTTTGCCTCGCCCGTGTCTGCCCGTGACAAAACGTGTCACAAAATTTTTTTTACCGAAGAAAATTAGCGTCAAAAAATTTATCACCGACGTTTAATATAAAACATCGGTAAAGGTTGGTAGACTTTTTTACTTTTTTTCAAAAAGAAAAATAAATTAATTTTTACCGATGAAAATTTCTATTTTTTGCGACGAAAAATAATTGTCGGTAAATTTCCCAATTTTTTTCCCTCTCCCGCTACCGAAACCCCTCTTTTCACTCTCTCTCTTGCGCGCTCTTCTCTCTCTCCGGCAAAGGTTATGTTTTACCGGTAAAATATTTGTATCGCCGGCAAAGGATATATTTTTTGCCGGCAAAATACCTATATCGCCGGTAAATGTCAATTTGCCAAATTTTGATAATTTATTTAACTTGAAAATTTATATGTTCATTATTTTTGTTTTGGAAGAATAAAAGTTAACTCGGGCCTTCAAAATTAATTCAGCCCTAAAAATAACATTCCACTGTGCCCGCCCCATTTTTCATTTCCCGCGCCTGCTCAAGTGCATATCATTTCCAGGTCCCTCGCCTCTTTTCAATCCCTCATCTCTCTGACCCTCTCTCGCCCAACAATCCCTCAATCCCTCATCTCTTTGTCAGCCATCCCTCCATTTCCTTCTCCCTCACAACCTCAGCCCTCTCCTCCATCTCCCAGCGCGCCCGCATCTGCTGCTCTCTCCCTTCCGCCCCAACCTCAAGATCATGTTGCCCTCACTCTCACCCCCACTCCCCCTGCCCCAACCTCTCTCCAGCTCAGTGATTTCCCTCCTCTTTGCAGGCAATCCCTTCCTTGGAGTCATGGTGGAACCCTGGCTACCTCGGCTCAGCGACAACCTCCGGAGCTGCGCCCTGAAGCTGTGTCGGATCTGGTAACGTCCGTCCCCCATTCCCCCTCCGCCAACCAGTCCTCTGTCCAATCACCTATTTGGGACGATGCCCAGTTAGAGATTCTGTATAATCATCTAGCTGGCCTTCTAACCGTGCATCGAGCAAGTGCTCAGGTTTCTCCCCCACCAGCATCCTTCCCTCTCTATACTCCTTTTCAAATCATTCCCAACCTCCCTGCCCCTGGTCCCTCCTCACCGATTGCACTGCTGGCCTGAGGCGATGCTTGTTCACCCCCAAACACTCCCGTTTCCCCCTCCACGCCAAACCGCACCACTGGTAAGGAACTACCCCTTCTCTCCCTGTCATCTACGCCAATGCCCACTGCCTCTCCTCCCGTCGCTGCTCCCTACAACACCCAGCACGGTCACTGCACCTGCGCACAGCCACTCGCTGCTTCTGTCCTTCTCCCTTATCATGCACCATTGTACCCCCTTCCTCCCTTTTTTTTCTTTTTCTCTCTTTCTCCTTCTTCCCCACCTGCACTCCATCTCCCTTCTCCTTCACCACATCTCTTTTTCCTCTCTCTTCCCCCATCCCTCATCTCCTCAATGCCTGAGCCCGACTCTGCGTCATGTTCTCCATACGCAGTGGCACAAGTTCGAATTAGGGACTTAGGGTTGAAGATGACACCCCTAAATCCATAGGTCTCCTTCTCCATATTGCAGTGGTTTAGTGTGACAACCCTAAATTGAAGAATGCCTGGATCACTTCATCATGATAAATAGATGCCAAGACATTTGCTGAATGGGTATGAATATTAGCTGCTTTATTTATCCATGGTTCATTATCATTTTTTCTATGTAGTTCAAAAACTATTGCAATATCTACTTTTGAATTTATCTATTCTTCATGTATATCTAATTGTTGATTATCAAACAATTTCATGGTCTATGGGAATTGCAGGGTATTGACTATTTGAAGTATGACAACTGTTACAATGATGGATCTAAACCAATGGTTAGGTAATCTTCTTGTCTAAATAGTATTTTTCCAACCATCTCTACTATTTCATTTGTAAGTTGATGCGAACTAATTTTTAACTTGAAATATGCACTCTTTCTTTCATAGATATCCTGTAATGACCCGAGCTATAATGAAGGCAGGACGCCCAATCTTTTTCTCTCTATGCGAGTGGTAAGTTGTAACGTTTTTGTTCCTGTAAAGATGATTTTTATCTTAATTGTTTTGTTATGGATGCATTTATCATTTTCTTTCTGATTTATTAGGGGAGACATGCACCCAACTTATTTTGATTAAAAGAAAGAAAGAATGTGGTGATGGTGGTGGTGATAGAAAGAATGTAAAAAGAAAGAAAGAAAGAAAAGATCCATGACATTCTTATTTTCAATTCATGGATTAGTTAGCTGTTTGGTTTTAATGATCCAATTCAATATTCAGACCACTAGGTCTGGGTATCATAGTTTTGATTATTCTCTTATGCTCTATAGCAACAAAAACTTCTTTGCATCATGTATGCTGTTGTATGCATATACCTTTGCTTCCTGTGTAGCCTCTTTGCTGATGGATATGTGTGATAGTGGTGTGTTTTCCTTGTCAGTGTTTTCCTTGGCCCTTCGTTTTGCCCAAGCTCTGGCCATTGCCCACAACTTCCTTGTCTGTTACTGACTTTTAGCAAAGATAAACTAAAGTCACACAATTCAGACCTTTCATGGGTGACTAGCAAAATGTGCCTGCGCCAATCAAATTCCCGATATTAATCTTTTTTAAACAATATAGATAACCAAAAGGAAAGAAAATCCCAAAGAACCAAGCATACCTGCAAAATGCCGGAAATGAAAGAGATTCTCTCTTATGTTGAACATTAATTCTTGAGAGTAATCTTTCAAAAGATTACAGGGACTCTGACTGTTTTCTATACATTTTCTCATGATGTTCATTCATCTTTTTCCTATTCTGTCAATAACTATGAGATAGAATTAGCAAATACTGTGAGAAAGCTTTTGTTAATCACTTGACAAGAGTATCTAAACTGTGTTTATGGGGAAAATTCCAAGTGATAACTAGTACTGTTAGCAATCTCATAATCTTGAAATCATTTTACAGGTTTGTAGCAAGCAGTCTCATGTGTTTGCAGAAGTTCAATGAATCATGAGGAACACAACACCATCATAGGCCTTTTGTTGGGGCCTGACCTAGGTCAGATCAAGCCAATTGTACTCAGATCCAGCCAATTGTCCAAGAATGCTTGCAACTTGAAAGGTACACATAGTTAAGGCTGCATTTGATGTGCGGTTGATTTAGATTACAGTAGCTAAGCCGAGAATTGACATAACCCGAGAGTTGTCAACTTTTTTTTTTTTTTTTAAGAGTGAAACCAATCCCAAGTATTGGCTTCTTATGGAAACAATTGGAATCATATTGCTAAAATTTATACTTGGAAAACATGTGAAATTTACATTCACCCTGTTCCAAGCTAATTATTGCCGTATAAGTCAATGTTAAATCCAAATGGAGTACCACCTATCACTAGTTGACTACTTGACTTGCTGCCTCTGTTCAAAGGAATAGAAATTATCCCTAATGCCCAGTCAAATAAATTACTTGTTTTTCCTTCTCTACTCTCTGAGAAGTTCAGTTACGAAGTTGCTATTATATTGGTGCTGTCAGGCTGTATCATGACATTTCTGTTTGTGATGTTACATGCATTTTAGGAAATCGAGCCCTGTTTCTTTCATGTACCTAGTTTTAGGCCTTGGTTTTTTCAGTCTTTATCTCCTATAATGTAATCATTCATGAGGAAAAACAGGGAAAAAAATTTGTGCCCTGTAAAAGTTTGGGCGTGGCTCAATTTTAAAAAGTGCATAAGTATTTCCATACCATGTAAATAGCAATGTTTTGATTCTATCCAAAACTTGGAGTTAAGCAATGCATTTAGGTAGGATTCAGTTTGTAGAAAACTTGATTGAGCCTCAAGAGGTGGATCTCAGTTACAGACTTATAGTGTATGAGTTTATGCGCCAAGTTTTGCCTATAGTTTTTATAAAAACTGCCCGATGTATTCTTTTGCCACACAATGTTTTTGTATGAAAATATGGATAACAATTACTCTTATTCTTGTGGTCTATAATAGGCAGGAATACCAAAGCTAACTGATGCTCATTCTGATTGATCTTAAAAAAAGAAAAAAGGAAAACCATTGTAACATGATTTGATATGTAGCAATTGGAACACATAACAATTACACATCTTTATTTGATAATTTTCCTTTATTACTTGTCATGGTGAAAGAGAAGTCAGAAGTTACAAAGATTTCTATATGTATACTCTCGATAACATTATGTAATATTTTGGTGCTGTGCTGATGTTGCCAAATGCGTTCTTTACCTTGCAGCTCCAAAAGGGTTGTTTCCTCCAGAACCTGAGCACTATAGAGGACCTAAACTTAAAGTGGCAATAATTGGGGCTGGGCTTGCTGGAATGCCAACTGCAGTGGAGCTTTTGGATCAGGGCCATGAGGTTCTTTTTTTTTTTGAATGAATGAACCATGCAGTTCAGATTTGATTTGCTCTGGAATTGTTTTTTCTGTTTACTTCACCCCATCTTATATATACCTTCTATATTTGTTGTGATTTACTTGTTGACGTACTTAGCATGACAGATTCAATTTGACCCCTTGAATTCTCAGTCAAATACATTTTAATCTTGACTTTTGAAATTCACTAAAGCTATAAGCTTCTATCATTTTATACTAGTATCTCATTCCACACTCTTAACTTGACCTTCCTAACAGATACCTTGGAGTTTTGCACTGTTGACATGTCTGCATAGTCAAAATCATTTTATTAACAGTTGCAGTTCTATATTAATTTTTTATTTTGTTAAGTGAGATGGTTGTGTATTTCTGTTGAAGGCATTCCAGTTGGTTCCCTTTGGATGAGCCTTCTTTTTGACACGTATATGCTTGATATAGTTATGATAATTGTTAACATTTGGTTTAAACAGGTTGATATATATGAGTCTCGGTCTTTCATTGGTGGAAAAGTAGGTTCATTTGTGGATAAGCGTGGAAACCACATTGAAATGGGACTGCATGTGTATTTTGGCTGCTACAACAACCTTTCGTCTGCTGAAAAAGGTGAAACCCCTCATACTTATCTTTTCATAGTATTCGGATCAGTTCTCTCAACACAGATGGCAATTCTTTCCAAAAAGTTGAGCCTTATCTTTATCTTGCACAATTGCACCTAAAGTTTGATTTATAAAGCCTAACAACAAATATTGCTTGAATAAGTCATGGTTTAGCGCAATGATTTGAGTGCTAATATATGATTGATAGTTCAAATGAGATTGATAACTTCCTATAAGTCTCCACTCCCAAAATGGAATTTTTTTATTGGTAGCTATTTAACACTGTTTAAACATATCGGATAAGGCTTCTATGATGATGAGGTGACGATGATTAAACAATGAAAAGGAGAGAAGGCCCCAGGTGGGATATATTTTGCATTGATGTATGCAGCCATTGTTTAAAAACTCAAAAATATATATGGCTTCACTTAACCGAGTTGACTAAACTTGACCAGATTCCTAGTCCTATAAAGACTATGCCAAGATGACTGAATCAATCAAAACTTGGAGAAGAATTGGTAGGAGTCAGTGAAGACTCATCGGTTTTTTTTGTTTTTTTTTGTCTATATTGAGTTTCAATTTGAGTGACTTGACATATTGGTTGAGTCTTCAAATATTCTTCAATAGTAGTGAACAGTCAAGTCTGCTTGAGATTCTGAATGTTTAGACAATGCATGCAGCAGACCTCAAAACTATTAATATGTGATGCCTGGCACATCTCAGTTTCTATATGTCACTTTATGATGGGTCTTGGTGGTAAAATGCTCCAAGTGAGACTGAAAGAGATTATGCTGATGTATAATGACCATTAAAGACAAGACCATTGTATAATGATTTAATGATCCAGATCTGAATGTTCTAAAACAGTTGGGTAGAGAGTCTTTCCTCTGGTGGTATTTTCTAGTTGTTGTTTCCCTAACCTTTAACTAAATCCAGGTTGGGGCCAATGAAAATTTACTTGTGAAGGATCACACTCATACTTTCGTTAACAAAGGCGGCCAAATTGGTGGTATGGTTAATGATTTTATATATAACACGATATATATCCTTGCAATTAATTTTTGTGTATGTATTCTCTTTTTCTTTTTTTCTTTTTTTTTTCATATTATTTAATGAAAACCTTACTGAACTCCATTTCCATCTCAGAACTAGATTTTCGGTTTCCAATTGGAGCACCATTACATGGGATCCGTGCATTCTTGACTACTAATCAGCTTGAGGTATGGTGATTAGTATGGTGACCACAAAGAAAATGATTAGAACTTTGTCTCTTGCCTTGAAGTTGTCATTTTCTCTTCGTGCTCCAAATTCTGCTTGTACTTAAATTTAATGCCAGTATTCTTTTATAGATGGTTGATTACAAGACACATAAAAAGAATTAGACTGAAGGGCAAAAGTACTTATGGTAAGTTGAGCATTATTGAGAATGAGGATTTAATGATACACCATTATTGATTACAAGACTCATTACTGCTTTAGAATTATCTTTGTTTCTGAAAAAGGCCAGGACCAACTTCCCTTCTTATTGTTTTGTATCTTGTAATGAGAATGTTGTTTTTGGAATAATGACATGGTGTTGGATATAGAAATGAATGAACATAAGTTTTTTTGGTGCATCTTTCTAGTGTGTTGGGGCATTGAAGTGCTATAGTCGAATGGTGTATGATTGATGACGTAGTGGTGAACGACTTTGTATTGTGTTGGGGCATTGAGTTGTTTATATGAAGTGTTTTTTTGTCATGTACAGGTACTAGCAGGTTGTAAAAAAAAATTACATGTCACACGTACAGGGGAGACTATGCCGAAATTTCGAGAAAATCTTTCCAAGTACATCCCATGATTTTTGGGTCTACAAAGATGTGAACCTTTCCTATGAACCACTTTATTTCATTTAAGCTGTGTTTGATTGCATATGGTGGCTGTTTTTACTAGGAAATCTCATTTTACTGTATAATTCTTCATGCATGAGATATGAAGCATATATATATATATATATATTAGCTAGGCTTCTCTTGCAAAGTATTGATCGATGAAGTGATTTATGCCTTGTAGGTCCATTTTTCATTGGAGAACTAATCGGGGAAGCAGCGGTACAGGGAGGCATCATGTGTGAATCTTGTAAATGAGCAAATAAGAATTCCCTCATTGTTTTGGTATTAATTGTTTTTATTGAATGTATTTTTTTTCCCATGGCCTACCTAGCTTGTATAGACTGCAAGTCCAGTACTGTTTTTATTTTTAACTACAGGTTCAGTGTTTATTTGCAGGTTGTTTACATCTTTTATTTTAGTTTATTAATTTGTATTTGTAGCAATAAAAAAATGTGGATTTAATTTTTTTAATTAAAAAATAATTAATTTTTTTTATAAAAAAAAAACAATTAAGGCGCGTCTTGCGAGCCGTAAATCGAAACTCGCCAATTCTTTAATGGCCTGCATTTGCAAGTTGTAAAAACATATACTTAATTACGGCTTGCATTTGGAGCCGTTAATCAGATTGTACACAACCCATTTACAGCCCACAAATGTAAGCTGTGTAAAATATTTTTCGTTTTAAGTATTCACGGCTTACTACGTGTGCTATAAACTTAAGCACACCAATGCTTTAACGGCACTCAGTTTGCGTCGTAAAAATTTAGTATTTACGGCCTGCTTAGTAGGCCAAAAATGTGGTCCAAAAAGTCCTAAGAGCATCATTTTCGGCGTGCATTGATCCTACTTACGGCCTGTATATGCACGCTGTAAATAGTTTACACCTTTTACGGCAGGCGCTTTTACAGCACAACCCCTGTGAGCCGTAAACCTACATTTACGGCGCGCATTTCACGCTGTAAAAGCCCTGAAATGGTGTAGTGTATGGTATTTATTTGTACATGTATATGATGCTTGACTTGGACGTCTTCTGCTTTTTTGTGAAAGAAGCTCTGCTTTTATGTCAACATGTATCCTAAGAATTGATAAGCCATAGGTCTCTTCAATGTTTTAGACGGCTTGAACCGGTTTGATCCAATGGTGAAATATCACTTTGATCCTTCATCTGTCAATGGGGGATGTTAAATCTAATGGGGTTTTTCTCCATGAAATGTGTGTCCCATGCCTTCAGAATTTAAACATAGCTAAGATGGATCTTGTTTATATGGATAACCGGATCTTTTTTCTTATTTGCAAAGTGCAAATTGTGTGGCTGTTTAAAATTTGGTGAACTGCTCGCTGTTGGTTGGAAGCATTCCCTACTCAATGAGTTTTGAAGGGATCCTTATTTTGCAATGTTGGTTGGTAATGTGTATTATCAAAAGCTAGGTGCCCCGTTGAAATGCTGAAAATCAGTTGCTTTGTTGCTTGATAAAAATAGTTTTTCTTGCCCAAGCATATGCGGAAGCTTTGTGCATCAGTCCACCCCATTTTGTTTGATGGATCATAAAACTAAAAATAGAATTAAAGAGGAATGACCAACAATCAATGCCGTATGCACCCTTTTATGCAAAGAACTGATTTCTTAAAGAGGGTGCAATCTTCATTTCTGTACATACTTGCCACTGAGTAGGGAGTGAGCTGGGTTCGTAATGTGTTCATAATGCACTCTTAGCCTAGCTAATTAGGCTTCTTGACCAGAACTAAGTCTTGGGAGTGATTTATTATTGCTTACGGCAATCTAAAATTGATGTTTTGGTGGAGTGTTTGGATTTAGGGGAGGTAATTTGGTGTCGTGTAGCAATTTCAGTTGTAGGGTTTTAGTGGAATGTATCTTTTTGGTAAAAAAGTTTGTTTTTGGGTAATGTCTGTTGGGAAGTTTTTGTTGAACTACAGTCCCACCTTTTGAAAATTCAACTTAGTATGGCTTATAGTTGTAAAGGTTTCTATCATTGTTGGTTTTATAAATATTCATATGTACATCATCAAATATATAGATTTTGAATGGATGGGCTATATAGTTTTTAGATTTGTGTCTATGCATCTCATTGACTTATCTTCGGTGAGTCTGAGCACATGTATTTATATTTGAAGTTTCTAAATTCATGACTTCAGATTTATGAGAAATCTTTTTTTTTCTCTTTTGGCACAAGCAGATTCTAATTTGTCATGTTTACAATTGGGATTTTAGTGAAGGGATTGTTATCCAATTATTACTTGTCAGACACTGTATTGCCAATTAAGTTGATAGCTCTTCTTGCTGAGAGAATTATTGTTCAAAAGAATTTAGTGAAGAAATTCCCACACTTTTGGTTCTTGGGTATTAAAAAAAATGAAGTGGTGCCTTTATAATTTGATTTTCCTCTTTATAAGGTACAATCTAAGAGAAGGGAAAGAAGTTGATGTTTGTGGTGTTTATTACTACTAGTATAATAAGGTGTGTTATGTTTTAAATATGATGATTGTGCTTAACTTCTAATGGTTTTTATACCTTGCTTTTGATGGCTTTATGCCTTTCTTTTGGCCACTTGCAGGGTACTTTTTTCTGCTCATGCAATTTAATTTTTGTGAAATCTGACAACTATAAATACGGGTATTTGGTTTTCTGCTTGAATTGGTGTTTCCAATAGCGTTAATAAGACATTTTGATGTGAACTTTGTTTGCTCATTGTGAAAATTGTATGAAAACTGTGAACTTTTGTAATCATTTTGATGGAATTTTGAACATATTTAATTAAATCAAGAATTTTTACAGTGGCTCGCAACTGTAAGCTGTTCTTATTTGAGATTTTTCTTAAAGTTGTGATTTTTTGAGGTTTTGATAAGTTTTTTTTTTTTTGTAGCTCAGCCGAAAGTATTTGTCTCAGAAGAATTTTGTGCGGCTTAGTTTGTTCAAGCTTTAGTCTGTTGATATAGGTAATTATTCTTTTCTTGTTTATTATACTTGTTATTGTTGATTAGAGTATGTATATTTGGTTGCATGAGTTAACAAAGTTAGTATGAAGTACTCAAATGAGTTAGCAAGCTAGTTTTGTAATTAATTTGTATGACTATTTTTTTATTTTTTTTATCACTTGTTTTTTGGGTTTTGAATTAATAATATGCATAGGCCTTGACTCCTTGAGTGCTGGTTGGGTTAATTACTTGATCTCTAATTTGATTGGTAACATATCAAACTTTTAATTAAGCATTTTTGTTTCAATGAAATTCTATGTTCTGCATGACTTTTCACATTTGATTTTTTTTTGTATATGGGCATGTTGAAGCTTTTCATTGTGTTTGTTTGATTGTTATGTTTCACTGTGATGTGTAGACATGACCAGGAATAATGACTTGCATTTAAGAATATCATGACTCATTCTTACTGTTTGCTTTCAGTTTGTCTTATTGTTTTACAAATGCTGATTTGTACCATTGTTTTTTTAATTTAATTTTTTATATCATTCCAAATGTAGTGAAATTGCACTATGTGCCTATATAATTGACATATCTTTTCATTTAAATTGTATAGAATTCTACTTAAGTATGGATAAAAGTTGGATGGATTTGCTAGATCGGTTTGGAACTCGATATACAGGTGTTGAGGGTTTCATTGTTCTTGCTAGTAATCATACTGACATCGCGGGTAGGATTCGCTGTCCATGTAGGATTTGCAATAATAGGTACTATAAGCAAGTCGATGAAGTAAAAGATCATTTACTTGACAATGGAATTGACAAGTATTACACTCGTTGGGTACATCATGGTGAAGAATATGAAGTGTTGTCTGATGATGATGACGACGATGATGCTGGTGCTGATCAAGGGGTTGTTTTTGATGGGGTTCGTGACTTGCTTCAAGATTTAGGGGCACATACTTCTATGGATAATCTAGTGCCAGACATGCAATATGGTTATGCAGATAATTTTACAACCAGAGAAGCAGAAACATTTAGTGGTCTTGATAGGAGAGAAGGAAATGCTACTCTATTTGAGAAACTTGTGAATGAATCGCAACAACCTTTGTATCCAGGTTGCACAAAATTCTCTAAATTGGATTATCTGGTGAAGTTGTTTCATGTGAAGGTAATTAATCGTTGGAGTAACAAATCATTTGATATGATTCTTCAATTGATTAAAGCGGCTTTGCCTGAGGGTGAGACGCTACCAAAGTCCTATCATGAGGCGAAGACATTAATGCGAGAACTAGGGCTTGGTTATATTGCAATTCATGCATGCAAGTATGATTGTGCACTTTTCTGGGGGAAGGAATATGAAAATCTTCAAAGTTGTCCAGTATGTGGGGAGTCGAGGTACAAAGTTGTTGAAGGCAAGTTTAAGAAAATACCACAAAAGGTTTTAAGATACTTTCCAATTAAACCAAGACTTCAAAGGTTGTTTATGTCAAGGATGACTGCTGTATATATGAGGTGGCACAAAGAAAATCGAGTTCGGGAGGAGAATGTATTTAGGCACCCAGCTGATTCCAAAGTATGGGAAGACTTCGACAAGGAGAATGAGTGGTTTTCAAATGAACCTCGCAATATCCGCCTAGGCCTTGCAAGTGGTTTTCGAATGAGTGTTCATCGCTTTTGGTACTTTTTCTTGGAACAATCTTATCTTCTGTTTCTTCACATGGGTTTCAACTTTCAACTCTATCCCTTCAAACATTCTAAGAAGATAATTCAACTCAAAATCACTGGTTAATATATCTTTTATGTATTTTTTTCTCAATGGCAACTGGTTAATATTTATAGTAATGATATTTTATAGAATGGAAAGTTTGGGTTGTTGGGCACAGAATCTTCACATGGTGTCCCATCCAACCTATGTCATATATTCCATTACTAACATCTGTAAGTTGTATTAATTATTCAAAAGGTGGTAGAGGATGTCTGGATGTGGTACAAATCGTTTTCAAAGATTATGTTCCAGCCTAATGCCTTTGTCCTTTTGGTGCAAATCGTTTTCAAAGATTATGTTCCTTACTAGAGCCGTGTATGTGAACATGAAAAGCCGATTTCAGATGTCTTTCTTTGTCCCTATGTAGAATTAAATAGAATTCATCTTAGATCCATGTGATCTTAGATGATGAGGATAAATTGTAATGTATTAAAAAAAAGAAATAAGAGAGCAGTTCCATTTGGTAGGTTCGAGCTCGAGAAGCCTCTGATTTTTCCTCAAATTTAAGAAAACAATTTCCTAGGAAATGGGGTAGGAAATATTTTTGCAGAATGTCGAGGAAAATCAATCTATAGTGCCATAGAATTTCACTGTTACATGAATGCATCATAAGGACATGTTTGTATACACACCCTTTTCATGGAAAGGAAAAATTGCAACATTAGCAAATTAACTCATAAAAATGAAACCCTTGGTAAAGAATTTCCATAAAATTTAGAAATTCAATTTTGGTGCAAATTTCTTTTCCTTGGTGCGGCTGTGGATTCCTTATAGAAAAATATATGGATGTTTGATTCACACACCCTTTGTTTTTACTTTAGAATTAAAAAAAAAAACTATATATGGTACCAAGAAGGCTTAGAAGCGCATTACTGGGGCTTCTATTGGCCTTTGTTGTCCTCAAACACTCCATTGCACATAACAACCAAGGTGCACTTCTAGACTTCTTTGTCAAGCATTAGTTGGAAATTAATTGAAAAAAATGGATGTTTCATTCACACCCTTTGTTTCCATTTTAGTTAGGTAGTACTGTCAAATGAGCTGTACATCAAATTATGTCAATCATGCTAGATTATAGGATCAATTACAGGATCAGATTGATCCTCTGTATATAGTGTTTCCTAGAATAGTTTTTCTTCTTCTCTTTATAAACCAATGTATTGCTACATGATTACTTGAATCAATAAAATATTTTTAACCATTTTTGATATGGTATCAGAGCTCTAATGATCCTGTGGAATTTTTTATTTTTTCATTATTGATGGTTTCGTCTCCAACCCGTCATCTGTGCATCATCTGTAACACCGATCTGACACGGTGACCATCATCAACCATCTGTGATCATATCCGGTGCCGCTGTGCTACCGGAGAAGACAGAGGATCCGGGGACGACCATCGTTGTGCAGAGGATCCCAGATCCGGTGCCTTCTCCGGTTCTGCCGTCCTCACCAATCGACCATCGCTGTGCAGAGGATCCCAGATCCGGTGCCGCTGTGCTGCTGCCGTCCTCACCAATCACGCTGCTGCCGCTGTGCCATCTTCGCCGGAGAAGACGAAGAAGGAAAAGGCAGCAGACCACTGACCACTGTCCATTTTTTTTTTCTTTCTTCTCTCGTTTCTGGTTACAGAAACCAGAACGAGACAGAAACAGGCGCTGTGCGTCTGCTGTTGCCGCCCGCTGGTTCCCGCCGCTGCCTCTGGTCGCCGGAGCTCTTCCGCCGCTGGTCCGCTCGACGCCGTTGCATCGCCGGAGAGGAAGCGGTCACAGGCGCTGGGTTTGGTTGCAGAACCAGAACAGATCGAAGGAGGAAGAAGGTGGGTTTGGTTCGGGTCTGTTGGGTCGGTTCTGACCTGACTCGTGAAGCCCAGCCCACTTCCCAGCCAGGTCCAGGTTGGATTTGGGTCGGTTCTGACCTGACCCATTTGCAGAAATTGCCGCTGTTCATTCTGTTGGGTCGGTTCTGACCTGACTCGTGAAGCCCAGCCCACTTCCCAGCCAGGTCCAGGTTGGATTTGGGTCGGTTCTGACCTGACCCATTTGCAGAAATTGCCGCTGTTCATTCTGTTTGAAAAACAGAAACCAGATCGAGACAGACGAAGGAGGAGAAATATTTTTTTTTTCCCAGGCAAGGTCCAGCCCAGATCACCCATCATCCATCCAGTCCAGATCGTCCATCATCCATTGAGCCATCATTATGGCAAGTGGAGAAGATTCCAGCAAATCCAATTCAACCACTCAGATTGTCACCATCCAAGGAGATAATTCCAACTTCTCAACTGGAATCAAATTGGATGAACATAATTATTCTCTATGGCATCAAGTCATAGAGATGAAGATTGCCGGACGAGAGAAACATGGTCACTTGACAGGTGATATGACCCAACCTGCGGCCACAGATCCAACATACAACAAATGGCGTGCGTCGGATTGCCAAGTCAAGAGCTGGTTATTCGATGCCATGAAACCCGATCAGATGAAACGGTTTATCCGTTATGACACAACCAAGCAAGTCTGGGATGCAATCAAGAAAACATACTCTGATGGTTCAGATGAGGCAAAGATCTATGATCTACACAGAAGGTCATTCACGATGACACAGAATGGAGCACCTGTTGCCAATTACTACAGTGAGCTCACTGCGATTTTCCAAGAGCTTGATCAATTAAGTCCAAGTAACATGAAGGATCCAGAAGATATTGAAACTAGACGCAAGGAAATTGACCGTCTCCGAGTTTATATCTTTCTTGCAGGTTTGGACAATATTTTTGATCAAATTCGAGGAGAAATTTTGAGGATGGAGCCTAAACCTGAACTTGAGGCAGCATATGCACATATTAAAAGAGAGAGTAACCGACAGGGAACCATGTCTGAAGCTCGTGCCTCATCCGATGCCACAGCTTTGGTCACTGCAAGGTACAAGCAATCTCGGTTACCCACCCAGAAAATAGACTTTACTCGTAACCGGCCTCCAATGAAGTGTACCAAGTGTGGTTTAGATAACCATACAATTAAGGGTTGTTATGAGATCATTGGTTATCCAGAAGGATGGGTTCACAAAGGGCGAAAGAGGGATTCGAGCAGAGCCTCATTCGCATCAACGGAGTCATCCCAAGAGACTGCATCGGAACCTCCATCAGGTACATCTGGCTCCAAGGCCTTGGCCACCTCAGGTACTTCCTCCTGCACATCTTCACTTACTTATAATAGATCATGGATTCTTGACACTGGTGCTACTGATCACATGACATCTAGTTTCACTGGATTGCACTCTACCAAACCATCAAGCCAAACACATATTACCAGTGCAAATGGCACCACTTCCCCAGTTTTGGGAGAAGGGTCCCTATCTCTTACATCTTCATTAAGTCTCGATCATGTCTTGGTTGTTCCTTCACTCGACTATGATCTGTTATCTGTTCCTCAAATCATTGATTCCCTCAATTGTACTGTGTGTTTTTGGCCATTGTATTGTCTGTTTCAGGATCTTCTCACCAGGGCCGTGATTGGATGTGGTACTAGGAGGGGGAAGTTGTATTATCTGGACTTGACAGATGACTGCTGTGAGAAATTGAGTAAAGCACATCATGTGAGAGGAGACGAGTCCGTCAGAATGAAGAAGATTTGGCTGTGGCATAGACGATTAGGTCATGCTTCTTTTGGTTATTTAAAACTTTTATTTCCAGATTTATGTTCTCAGTTTGCTGCATCAGACTTTCATTGTGAAACTTGTGTTTTGGCGAAAAGCCATCGTGTTTCTTACCCATTAAGATTGAATAAAAGTTCTATGCCTTTCATGCTTATCCATTCAGATGTCTGGGGTCCGTCAAGAGTTCTTACTATTCGTGGTTTTAAATGGTTTGTGACATTTATAGATGATTGCACTAGGATGACTTGGGTTTTTCCCATGAAGCAGAAAAGCGAAGTCACCGCCAAATTCAAACAATTTCACCAATATGTTGCTACTCAATTTGACAAGAAAATCACAACATTGAGGTCGGACAATGGAGGAGAGTACGTCAACAACGATCTACATACTTTTTTAAGCCAACATGGTATTGTTCATCAAACCACATGTGCCTATACACCACAACAGAATGGTGTAGCAGAACGTAAGAATCGTCATCTCCTGGAAGTTGTCCGTGCCTCTCTATTTGAGGCTCATATGCCTCATCATTTTTGGGGGGAGGCCCTTTGTTCCGCTGCCTACCTCATCAATAGAACACCATCAAGTACTCTCCAGTATCAGACTCCAATGCAGACATTGACCACTCTCCTCACAATGCCATCCACACCAAATCTCGAACCGCATGTATTTGGATGTGTTGCTTATATCCAGGTATATCCACACCAGTGTGGTAAACTTGATCCATGTGCTCTCCGCTGTGTCTTTGTGGGGTATTCCGACACTCAAAAAGGCTATAAGTGTTTCCATTCTCCTACTCAGACCTTGCATGTAACAGCCGATGTTACTTTCCACGAGAGTGAGTTCTATTACTCAGGGGGAGATTCCGAGCATCCCCTGCAGGGGGAGAGCTCTATCTTTGCAGAAGATACTCAGAATCAGATCATTCAAGTTCCACAGAATGTTCTAGATCAGCTTATGTCAGAGCAGCCGCGGACAACACCTGAGGATGTAGTGACTACTGAGTCACCAACTCCACAGGTACAGCAAGAGCAAGAGCTACAACAACTAGCTCCTCCAGATAGTATTTCAGATACAGTTCTTCCTACAGTACCACCACCAATCATCCAATCAGGTCCTGAGATCCCTCCACAGGTAACCGAACACTCAAACTCTCACTCTAGCCCTTTACCTGAGTCAAGTCATACAGGAAACACAGGTTATCAGTTACCTCCTCGTACGAATAGAGGGATTGCTAAACAACAATATGACCCGGACCCTAAAGCAAAGGTTAAATACCCTATTGCTAATCATGTGTCTCTACATAGGCTATCTCCGTCATGTGCATCATTTGTATGTCAATTATCCACTGTATCTATTCCAAGTAATGTGCAGGAAGCTCTGAAAGATCCCATGTGGACTCAAGCAATGAATGAAGAAATGGAAGCTCTCTAGAAGAATTCCACTTGGGAGATGACTACCCTTCCTAAAGGGAAGAGAACAGTAGGTTGCAGATGGATATATACGATAAAGTTCAAAGCAAATGGCACCATTGAACGATACAAAGCAAGACTAGTGGCAAAAGGTTACACTCAGACTTATGGGATTGACTATGGGGAGACCTTTGCTCCTGTAGCCAAGATCAACACAATTCGGGTCCTTCTTTCTCTGGCAGCAAATCTGGACTGGCCATTACATCAGTTTGATGTAAAAAATGCCTTCCTGCATGGAGACCTAGAAGAAGAAGTCTATATGGATCCTCCTCCAGGATGCAAGATGGGGTCCAGTCAAAACATCATGGTGTGTAAACTAAGAAAGTCTCTCTATGGATTGAAGCAATCACCCAGAGCATGGTTTGGAAGGTTCAGCAAATCAATGAAGAATTTCGGCTACAAACAAAGTAACTCAGATCATACTCTTTTCTTAAAACATAAGAAAGGTAAGGTCACTGCCCTTATTGTGTATGTTGATGACATGGTGGTTACTGGAAATGACCCGGAGGAAAAAGCAGCATTGCAACGTTATTTATCCAGTGAATTTGAGATGAAAGATCTCGGTGCTCTGAAGTATTTTTTGGGTATTGAAGTGGCTCGTTCAGAACAAGGAATATTTCTATCTCAACGGAAATACATCCTCGACATTTTGACCGAAACTGGAATGTTAGCTTGCCAGCCAGCTGATACCCCAATGGAGGTGAATCATAAACTTGGTGAATATCTTGACCAGGTACCCACCAACAAAGGAAGATATCAACGTCTTGTTGGTAAGTTGATATATCTATCACTTACTAGACCTGATATCGCATATGCAGTAAGTGTGGTGAGTCAGTTCATGCATGCACCAAGTGAAGGACACATGGACGCTGTAAATCGGATTCTAAAATATTTGAAGTCAGCTCCTGGAAAAGGATTGATGTTCTCAAAGCATGGTCATCTAGATGTTCAAGGGTACACTGATGCAGATTGGGCTGGGTCTGTTACTGATAGGCGGTCAACATCTGGATACTTTACTTTTGTGGGAGGCAATTTAGTCTCTTGGCGCAGTAAGAAACAGAAAGTGGTGTCCCGATCGAGTGCTGAAGCTGAATATCGGGATATGGCACATGGAATATGTGAGCTACTCTGGATACGGAATTTGTTGGGGGATTTGGGATTCAAACCCAAACGTACCATGCAACTGCATTGTGATAACAAGGCCTCAATAGACATCGCACATAATCCAGTGCAACATGATAGGACTAAGCATGTTGAAGTTGACAGACATTTCATCAAGGAGAAACTCGAGGCCAAGATCATTGAGGTACCATTTGTTAAATCCGAAGATCAACTTGCAGATATCCTCACCAAAGCAGTCACCGGCAGAATTTTTCACAGCTCACTTAGCAAGTTAGGCATTGATGACATATATGCCCCAACTTGAGGGGGAGTGTCAAATGAGCTGTACATCAAATTATGTCAATCATGCTAGATTATAGGATCAATTACAGGATCAGATTGATCCTCTGTATATTGTGTTTCCTAGAATAGTTTTTCTTCTTCTCTTTATAAACCAATGTATTGCTACATGATTACTTGAATCAATAAAATACTTTTAACCATTTTTTATACTTTCTCTATGATCACAGTGGCTACTGCTGTGGGTGTTCATTCTTCTTCGTATAATGAAAACTTGAATTTTTTCTTTCATATGTAGAGGTACCCAAATAGGCTTAATTCCAATTAGATCTAACACATTAAGAAAGCGAATATTTATTCTACCCATGTAAAACAATTAATGAGATGAGAATTTGGTGTTAATATGAGAATGGAATCACTTACCAAATTAGCATTCAGAAACAGAACCGTATGATGACTAGTGTAAAACAGGTAGTTTTTAGGTATCATGGATATGATGCAAAACATCTTACCTCATACGTTGGATGTTTTACTTGTTTATAACAGGGAACATGTAGAATTCTTAAAAAGAAGAAAAAAAGTACTCCTTGTTCTGGTATAGTTCATTTTTAATCTTTGTTATCTTGTTATTTGTTTACTGTTACCTGATATTGCCTTTGGTGGTTGATCTATAAAAAGTTATTTGCTTAGTCTGCCGTTCCCTATAATTGTCATCACTAATGCAAATTAATTCAAGGCTAGCAACAATATGCTCAAACTGGATCTTGTATTAGGAAAATACTGCAGCATTTTATTCCAAGTTCCAACTGAATCGATGGTCCACATTTATACATTTACAGTCGCTGGGATTTAAGTGGTTCGGGTATATTGATTTTATGGAAGTTGAAAAAATTGATTAATTGGGGTGATATTTGTAAAATAGGGATTTTACTTGAGTCTTAAAGCTGAATTCTGATTAGAAGCTAGAATTCATATACAAAAGCTCTAGCTAGATCCATTTTCTGAAATATGGTTTAGTCATTAGTGGTTATTCGGGTTGTGGCATTTTGCTTTTCTGTTAACTCCAAATGCAAGTAATGGTTTTGAGTTTGAACAACTATGTTGTGTCGTGGTTTTGTAGTGATGTATGTTTGTTGAGAACTGATATATGGAGTTTTCTATGATAACTTTGCAAAAGTTAACAGATCTGTGGTGTGTAAGAGCTGATTGTGTTTGGCAGTGTAGTAACACATTATGTTGGTTTGTTTGAAATGGACACAGTAGATTTTTTTTCTTTTTTGGAAGATGAGGATGAATTATTAATGGAAATGGAGCATGCTGGCAACAGGAAGCCATCGATTCGGACTGCGGACTCAAAACACAAGACAAACTGAGAAGAAAAAACTAAGCTCAGGTTTTTTTTTTGCAAAACTGTCTTAGAATGGGTAACCGGAACAGCTTGCAAGAAAATTCACTGTTGTGTTATGAACTGCTAGAACTTATAGATGCAATTTTCAGTTCTCAAAATTACTCTAACCCAAAAATATATTCCGCAAATGTCACCTGTTTTTTTAGAGACAAGTGCATGCATTGCTAAGAAAACTAATATAAGTTTCTCAACAATAACCTAAGTTATGTGGAACTGAAATCATTTTTGATTGTGTAAGATCCCGACCCCCGGTTCTTTTGTTTAGTATGGTTTTAATCATGGTTTGGCTTTTTAAGCGAGATTTGATTTAGTTTGACCTTGTTTTTGAGTTCGACTGGATTTTTCCATAACTTTGGAGATTTTTAAGGACCGTTGACTTTGGTTTGACCCGGTCCATATGATATGTATTTTTATGAGAAATTACTTTTGATTTCTAAAAATTCTGATTTTGGTGCATTTTGACTCATTTTATGAAGTTTAACAACTTTCATGTTTTGACCATTTTGATTCGATGATCAGAAAATGCGTTTTTCGAGGAAAAAGGGCAAAACTGACCTTTCACACTAAATCTGTCCATGAATTTCGAAAATTTCAGAATTTGGGGAAAATATACTTTTTGAAAAGTAGAAATTTCGCTGATCGTTTTTGTCTTCTTCGTTGTTTTCGTTCGGGGCCCGCAAATGTTAGTTTCAGCCTTGTGAAGTTTGGGGCCCATGGGGGGCCCAACCCATTTATCCCTTATAAAGCCAATGAGGCTCTTGTCTTCTCTCCCACTCTTCATTTCCTGCAACAAAGAGGAGGAGATAGGGTTCTTCTCCAGCCCCTTCCTCTCTCCTCATGTGTCTCTTGTTCCTTGATGCTAAATGGAGGAATGATCTCCTTATCTTCTTCCCATCTTCCAAACTTCCATTAGATGCCATTTGTGAGAGATTTGAGCTAGAGAAGACCCATCTTTCAAGCTCTTCTTCCTTGTTTGAGCTTCAAAAAGGTTAGCAATGGTTTCTTTTCATGAGGTCTTGGTTTTCCAAACCCTTTGTAGTATTTTTCTCATATATGCAAAGACTTTCTTTGAGATTGCAATGGATTGGTTTTCTAGGGTTTCTTTTGAGCCATTTTGGGGATTTTGTGATCTTGGAGCTTGAGGCACTAAAACCTTGTTTGAAGAGTAATTTTACTCCTATCTTGACTAGAGGCAAGTAGATTCTACAATTAGTATGATGATTTCTCTTATTTAGTTCCATTTCATGAATTTTTCTTCTTATGTGCTAATCTTCTTTGATTTGTGGATTTACTTTGATTGAATGAACTAATGTTATATGGATTTCAATTTATGTTATTGTCCCACAATGTATTGAATGTTTGTTTTCACTTTGATCCTTTTCAAAGTTAGTTTTTTTTTTTTTTGTTAAGTGTTTGGGGTTCAAAGAAAAGGGGAAAAACTTTGATTTCAAAGTTGGTATTTGGGTTAATTGGAATGATTATGGTTGGAGAATTGATGATTAGATGGAGCTTAATAATCCCATTGAGGCTATACTTCATTGGAGAATGGTTGTAGAAAAGGAGAGGAAGAAGAAAAATCAGAAAAAAAAAGGAAGAAGAGTGCAAATCTGCACTTATTTCGGACCCAGCCAGAACTGGGTCCGCTCGAGCGACCCAGTGGGCCGCTCGAGCGGCCCAGGTTGGGAGGGGTCCGCTCGTAGCGGACCCTGGGTCGCTCGAGCGGACCCAGCCCAGTTCTGGGCCCTTTTCCGGGCCTGGTTTGGTGGATTTTTGAGGGTCATTTTGGGGCCTGATTCAGATGGTTTTGGGGCCATTTTAAAACCTGATTTTTGGGTCATCTTTGGGCCTGATATTGGACAGATTAAAAACTTATTTTGTGGGCCTGGTTTGAGATTAGTTTTGGGCTGCTTTTAAAGTTTTGTTTTGTGGGCCATATCAAGTTTGGTTTTGGGGGCTGTTTTAAAACTTGTTGGCTGGGCCTGTTTCATGGTTAGTTTGGGCTTGTTTCAAAACTTGTTTCTTGGACCATTAAAGGTTCAGTTTTGGGGCTGTTTTAAAGCTTGTTTTGTGGGCCATTAAAAGATTAGTTTTGGACTGTTATTAAGGACTGTTGTGGGCTCGGTTTAAGGCCAACTATAGGCCTGTTTAAAGAGTTTGGATTTACTTGTAATGCTTGGAATTTGTGAAATGGGAATGGGACCAATGAGAGAATGAACGTATGTAAAATTATCCGGGAATCGTTTGAGTTTCAATGCGCACTTTATCATTTAAATGTTGGGGATTTTCATTGGCATCAAACTCACTCCTTAATGATCAATGTTTAAAGGATAGTTGTGCATTGAGATGGTTCCTTGGTAAGTCATTAAGTCATTCTACATAATTTCCATTCCATTTCAAGTTAGAGAAGGTATTTGTACTTGTATTTGTATCCTTTGGTAAACCAATTCAAAAAGCATCGGTGATTTATTATAAAATCATGGGGTCTTCCAGATTCGAAAGGATTGGTCGTATGATTTTATACAAATCACTTTGATGTGTAATTGAACGGTTTACCATGGATATTCATATGTTTTCTCCGATTCGATTTGAAAAGAGATTGGAGTATGTTCGTCACATTCGGGATTTCTTCGATGAGATTACTATTTTGATAAGACTAGTATTTTGGGAATAAAAACCTCGAGGCAAGACTGGGCCAGAGCTTTGTAGTGCGAGCCCATGAGCCAAAGAGGCTATGATTTCGAAAATAAAACCTCGAGGCAAGACGGGGCCAGAGCTATGTGGTGTGAGCCCCTGAGCCAAAGGGATTAGTATTATGGTTTGATTCGTATCGGTTCGAGTTTTGAAAACTAAAGGCACCACTAGGCTTAGGTCACCTTGTCGGGCTGATCACCCGGCTTGGGATCTTTAATTTGTCTGCCAGCTGCAGCTTGGATTCTGTCTGTACCGACCATGGCAACGGTTTTATCTACCGGTCCCATTTGTATGGCTACGGTTCTGATTTCTGATCTGCCGGTCCCATTTGTATGGCTACGGTTCTGATCCTATTTCTAGTACCACGTTCAGTGGCTACGTTCTGTCTGCTCTTATTACTTCGGTAATAGGAGGATTTAGCTATTTGTGGTCGCCAAGGTTTTATCTGCATATTACTTTATTTTATGATTCTTGTGGGTTATGCTTTTTATGCTTTGATTTGTTTAATGTTTACGATATCGATCTTTTTTTGTATTGTCTCTACTATTCAGTTTTAAATGTATTTCCAATTATTAAATGTTTCGCTTAGGCGGTTATCTTTTCGAGATATTTATATTTTAGAGACTGTTCGCTTATTTGTCTTGATATTTCTGTTCGGACTTTCGATTGTTTTAGCATGTTTTATTGTCATTACTGTTTAGACTATTTATTCGGTTTTACGATGATTTCATCAGGTTTTATATATGTTCTTTTGTTTCATATTACTTGATTATTTGCTTGCCAGACCGTCGTGTCTGACCCTTATTTGTTTGGTGCCAGATTCCGCTCTTTTTGTTTTTAGGTGTTTGATCAGAGGAGGCGGTGGGACCGCCGGTCTGACGTGAGAGGCTGCCCGTTGATATCATTTTAGATGTCAAGTATGGCACCGGAGTTCGTATCTAATATTGAGGGTAGTATTCTGTCTAGTTGGATATTTTTGTATGGCTATGTTAGCCTTTTTCTTTGGGTTGTAATTAAGACATTTGTTAATTGTAACTTGAACATGTGGGAATTAATTAGTCTTGTTACTACCAGCTCAGTGTGCTCTGATGTATGATTTATGCCAGTCTGTTTATTTGATGGCTTTATGATATTGGTTGCGTGCGACACGGAACCCGATGGCCACGGATCCGAGTCGTAACACCATGTTTAGCTTCCGCGAAAATATACTCTGATTGTGATGAGATTTGATTATCCTCATTCACGCGGATCTTGGGGAAACATAACAAAAAGTTTCAAATTTATCCCAAAATTTCGCACCCCGAGGTCGGATCACTGCAGGGCCCGGTTTCGGGGTGTGACAGATTGTATATTTAGTGGTGCACAAGTATTAATGCAGACATGTTGAATTGATATTGTCACTTAAACTCTACTTGTCGTTTCTTGGCGCCGCCTTCATATATAACCAATTTTCTTTTTTGAAATTGCAGAATGGTTCAACATCATGAGTACTTTGCAAAGATGGATTGTTGGGGTTGAAAAGGATGGAAGATGATCGTAAATGCAATACTTAGCCCCTGAATTTTGAATGATATTTTGTAATTTGAACTATATTTTGTAAGCACAGGAAGGATGTGATTAATGTAAACTTACATCAATAGCAAGGCTATGTGGATATTATTTTGGATATTGTGACACTTTTCTACATTTGGAACCTATGAAATTAAATATTTTGTTAGTTAAATGTTTTTGAGTGTGAAAAGGTTTTATAGGCTACTGTTAAATGAATGTATGAAAACTGCAAATAATAAAATCATAATAGGGAAGAAGAGAATATCTTCTGCAACACATTCAAATGGTTGCAAAGTATCAGAGGAGTAATTGCTAACGCTTTAAAAGCGTTGCAACTGCATAAATATGTTATACCTATCAAATGGACTTTTTACAACCCTTATAATTGTTGGCGAAATGCTCTCTAGCAAGTAATAGTTGTGCACGCCAATGGTAATTTTACAAACCATTAGAAGGGTCGCACAGAACTATACTTCACCAACGGTAAGAAAGCGTAGCAAGTGAAATATACATCACTAATGCTTAGGAAGAACCGTACCAAAGTACACAATCAGCAACAGATGCCAAAACAGTATGCAGTTCAGTGAACCTTTTGCAGCTCTTAAAAGTGTCAGGGAAAATAGTTTAATGTAAATTATCAAAATTAAGAAAAAAAAAATTAACGGGCGACACGTGTAAGTACTTTCGGCACGCTTTATTTACGTAGTTATGGATATTCCTTTTGCACGGATTGTAGCGTCGTTAGTTGATCTGCTGGCGCGGCACTTACCGCAACCTACACATCGAACGCTTCCAAACAACGTTGCTGATAAGCTTTTGCAATGCTTTTTTCTTTCGTATTGCTACGCGTATAAAAGTCGCAAAAAGACTATACACATCGTTGTAGTTTGAAGTACATGATGTACTATTGAAGGTGTGAGGTTTATGAGGATTGTCCACAAATTGGCTATAATCTGTATAGCATAAACCTATATCGGGACGATCATAGTTAAGTAAAACACAACTTCCAACTAGTCGAAAGATAAAGGGTATGGATAAGGTAGGGAGCTTCATCTTTACAATATTTAACATTGAGCTTGAGAGTTGTACTTGAAAATCTTGAAATTAGTAAGTTGTGCCGAGGAGAATAAGTCCACATTTTTTTGTTGATGAACATAAATACCATTCCGCTTGTGAGAGATTTTTAAGCTCAAGAAAGTATGTCAATGACTTGGATATTTCATCTTGAATGTGCGCAATAAATATCTCGAGTTCTTATGCCTTGTAGCACCATTGCCACTGATAATGATGTCAATAACATGCAGGAGTAGGAGAGTATGTCCTTGAAAAGTCTATCAGATAGAGATGATATTATCATTTGGACTCTTATAAAAGTGTGCTCGCAGAATTGCAATGACAAAAATTATCAAACCAGGTGTGTGGGGCTTGTTTAACCCATAAAGAGGTTTCTTTAAGCAGCACACAGTTTGGTGGACATGCATATTCAGGATGAGGATGCATGTTGTAGGTGCAGAAAATTATGACCCACAATAAGAGGGTGCCTTACAGGACTTATCCGGGAAGATGATGGTGTCTGGAATGTCTGGATGCCGTCCGAGAGCCTGAAAGAGAGAAGCAAACGGTCAGAGGACCCTGGCCTGAGCGGCGCAAGGCTCTCCGATGCCCAAAGTCAGTGTATGAACTGGAACGATGGAAGAGAGGGAGAAGAGAGACAGAGTAAGGGCTCTGTGGATCGAATTATGCGTACCTTGCATGGTGTTTGAAGGTCTATTTATAGAGGCTTGGATCGTATCTCTGAGAGAATATCTTGGTGTGGGTCCCATGATCTGACTGGGAAGTAATGATCAGCCCACAAAGTAATAAATGCAGTCTAATCCGGCCCCACTCAGCATTTAATTTGCCAGTTAGGGTCAGCCCACATTGCCATTAAATGCGTTGTCTTGTTGGGCCAGATGGTGTGGGCGCCTTTGGCGGTAGGAGTACCAGCGGATCTTCCCTTCGGGCCTTGCCCCTGATGTGGCCTCAGCGCTGATGCTGCAATGTGGCGATCTGGTTGAAGATAGTGGGCGGCTAGATGTCATATCTGTCCCAGTAGCTCGTGACCCCTATCCCCTCAAGTGTTCTGATGATGTGGGGGGATGAGGGGCCCAAGCGAAGATTTCTTTCTTGCTTCGGCTACTGTCATGCGCTTCTTCAGCCGAGGTAGCTTTAGCCGAGGTAGGTTCTTACTGAGATGGCATCCGGGGTGGCATTTGCCGATGATGGAATCCTTGCGAAGATGAAGCCTCCGAGGTGGCCAATTCGCATTTGTTTGCACGGAGAGGCTTGATGTCGCCAACGCCTCTGGTCCTGGTCGCCGGGATGAGATCGGTGCCCGTAGACGGCACGCGGATGGCAGCGTGAAGGATGCCTTAAACCCATTTGATGTGCTGTGATTAGCTTCATCCTGTAGCTCGGAAATCTCCCCACACAATTGCCCCCTAGCTTCTCCGAGCTCGAGTAGAACAGTCAGTGCCGTGAGGTGGGAGCTATGTGCCGGGGTCTATCTGGGGGAGAGCCTCTTTCGCCGACTCGCTGTCAGCTTTGGAGTGTTCGAGGTGGACTCGCTGTCAGCTTGGATGTTCGAGGTGATAAATGGCGTCCCCTATTCAATGCTGAAAAGACAGCTTCGACGGCTCCAGTGAGTCGACTCCTGGCTGAGTTGTCTGTCTCTTCGAGGCCGTACACGCCGTCTCGTCAGGGGCGCAATCAATTTTTGAAATGATTTGCGCGCCGCTTCAGGGAGGCTAATAAATTTTTTGAAATGATTCGCGCGAAATCCCAGGGGGCGCCCCTTGGCACGCCCGATTAGGGTTTCTGTATAATGGGGGCCTCTCTGCTATATATAGGGCAGTTGAGGTCTGCTCTATCCTTCGTTTGCGATTCTGAATCAGAGGCGAGCGTCAGAAGAGGGAAGGCTACTGTGAGGGAGCTTATCTGAGGAGTGGTGCGCTGCTGAGGTTGAGTATCTTCGCTGTCCAGCATCTCGTTCTGCTTCCGTAAGTTCCTCCTTCTCTGCTTCTTCTGCGGGTTTCTCTGTTTTAGACTGGAATAGGAATGGGGATTTACAGCCACTGGTTAGAGAGCGAGGCAGCGATCGCGGCTTTCGCTTTAGGTCAGCCTTGGATCCCTGACTGATGTCCAAGTCAGGGGTGCTGAACCCCGTGGCTAAATCCTCGCGACTTTTCGGAGGTTGGATGCCTTTTCCGGCTGGTGGCTTGTGATAGAAGGCGGGGTCCGATTCTCCACTTCACCCACTCCTTAGGAGATGCCTTAGTCAGTGGGGTCTCTGCCCCTGCCAACTGCTTGCCGAATGCCTTCAAGATCGTGATGGGCACGGTCAAGTTGAATGAGGGTCCTGGGCACCGACTTCGGCGTCTTCGACCTTGAGGATGTCTACGACATATGCAGGTCCGGAGATTCTCATTATCTCCGGGCTAAGCAGGCCAGGACGGCTTCGTCCGATACTTGGAGGATTCGAGCAAGTATGCTGGAGACGATCTGCTGTATGTCTCGGGGAACTGGGAGTTTGGGGAGGCCGACACCGATAGAGGCTACCAGGTCCCTCGCCCACTTCGGTACCATTCCAAGTAAACGCCTTTCATTTCTTTCTTTTTTCATAAGTTTCTTTTGTTTCTGCCGTGCTTATGCTTCTGATTGTTGCAGCTTCGAAGGAGAGGAAACGGGCTTGCCAGATACATTTGGAAAGAGGAACGACGCCTGGCTCCGTTTGGTGAAGCGGTACAGTGGTCACGACGGCAAGGGCGGCTTGGTCGCTGCTAGGGTATAAGCCGAAGTACCGCGGGTATCTGAGGGGGCACCGTAGAGCCGATTCCAGAGTGAAGGTGCCGGATCGGGGTTGGTCAGGAGCAAGCCGTTCCGGAGGTCGCAGAGCCCTCGCGGGCGTGTCTGAAGTTAGGGCAGCGTCTGGATCCTAGCTTCCTATCGGGATCGAGACTTCCCAGGTCTCAGGAAGGGAATCGAGTCAATCGGCCCGATCTCCTTCGCCAAGAATCCGAGATGAGGCACACCAGGCGCTTGTCCTTCGAGGATCTCGAGGCCTTGGCGCTTGGAGTGGAGGAACGCCCGAGCCCCCCAGGATCCGTTGAGTTTGCCGGGCATCCGTCTCCGAGGGCTCGGGTAGCTTCCCCTGCAGAGGTGGCGGAGGTTCCCGTGCCCCCTAGCCCTGTTGATCTAGGGGTACGCTTGCCCCCAGCCGAGGTCGAGCAGGAGGGATCTCGGCCGTCGAAGATGCGAGGACCGATGAGGGCCCTAGCTCGGCAGCTGCCCCGTTGCCCCATGGGCAGCCGTTATGGGAGCCGAGTCTTCATGCTTGAGCCGGGAAGGCCGATGACGATGGAGGATCGCGTTTTCCAAAGATCGATCCCCAGGTCCTGGAGGCCCTAGGGCGAGCCTGCGCCCTTTCCCCGGGACATGGAGCGGCTGGACAAGTTACAGCGATAAGAAGCTGATCCTGTCGATGTTGCAGTCCAACTTCGCGGTAAGTCTTCATTTCGCTTCGTCGAACCGGCGATTTAGCATCTGATGCTCTTTGGATCTAACATGTACACCTTATTTCTTTGAACAGGCGGCACAGAAGTCCATGGCCGTTGCTGAACGGATCTGCAGGTATAGCACGGACGCTGCCGAGCTGACCGTGGAGAAGAACGGCCTGCAGGAATCCCTGGACGCTGTGAGCCAGAAGTTGGCTAGGGCGGAAGAGGAATATGTGGCGAAGCTCGAGCAGGCGAAGGAAGAAGCCGAGGCGGAGAGGACTAGGTCGGCCGAGCTCGAGGTCTCCATTTCGAAGATGGGAGATGATTACGCGGCCCTGCTTCAAGCCGAGGCCAAGAGGGCGGATGAAGCCGAGGCGAAGCTCGAATCCGAGTCCAAGAGGGTGGATGAAGCTGAGGCGAAGCTCGAGTCCGAGTGCGATGCTGCATTCGAGGATGCCAAAGTGCAGGTCACCGCCCACTACAGGAAAGGGTTCTTGTGGTGAGGGATAAGGCTTGGGCGAAAGGGTGGCTTGCCGGCCTGAAGGAGGTCGGGATCTCGGAGGGCCACCCTCCTTTCGGGAGCCTCTGCCGGTACATGCTTTCCGGTGCCGAACTCTGCTCGTCCATCCGGCGAGGCCTCTGATGCTGCAGCTCGTGCAACTGACGGTTCATGACCTCGGGACATCAGGACCTCGGGATTTTGCTCTTTTGCTTTGTGCTTTGTACTTTTCTTCAATTTGTATTTGCTGAACATTGTAATGAGCGAGACTTTAATACAAATGAAGGTTTTTTGAAATACTCTGCTTTTGTCTCTTTTTAGCTTGGTTCTTCGATTGCTTGAATTCGGTAGAGTGCTCCCTTAAGATCTTTTTTGGTATTTGCGCTGATACTCCGTATCTTAGGTGATCTTCATTGGTATTCGCGCTGATCCTCCGTATCTTAGGTGATCTTCATTGGTATTCGCGCTGATCCTCCGTATCTTAGGTGATCTTGAATATCAATGAACATGGTGGCGCGGCAGACGAGGGAGTCTGATGGATGTCTCCACGTGGCGTCATAGGGTTCGCTGGTCGACAGTCGCGCCTTCCCAACAACGCGTGGGAGACTTCGCCCCATAACTCCTTTTGGATACGGAGCCTTCTTCCATCCTATAAGTAGGGGGAGCAGGCTCGCCATGGAAGAAGGAAGGAACATGGTTGTAGGAACCATGTCTGGGAGGTGCCTGAGATTACTTGATCCGGGGGAAAACCCTGCGCCGTTGGATGGCTGCCCCCGAGGGGGGAAGGCTGTCGTGGCCTGCGCGCTCTCTGAAGGAACTCCCCGTGGGCCGCGCGCTCTCTGAACGCGGGTCCATGGCCACTGGCCCTTGGCCAGACAGAGTGAGGATGCGCTGCAAGGGGATGGTGGCGCATTCTCGTCCAACACGACCCTGTGCGCCCGTCGTACGGAAGGCGGGTTGAGGCTCTGCTGGTCCGAGAGGTTTCTTCAAGCTTGGCTGGTCCCTCTGGCCACCGAGGGTGGTGCAGGGCCCAGCGAGGTTCAGGATCGCTCAGAACCTCCAGGCGGCGATCCGGCGTCCTCGAGCCTTCTGCCTGAAGAGTCAGTGAAGATCAGAGTCTCCTAGCCTCTCTCCATTTTCTGTTTTTAGAGGACTGTGGTCCTCCTTTCTGTACTCTGCTTTCTGTTATGTATTTCTTGTAACGAAGCAGTTTGCAATGAATGAAAAGGAATTTTCTGATTACCCAAGCTGTGTACAGTGCTTTTGAGTTCTTTTTCTCATTTCTTTGCGCTGTTCTGGAATGCTTGGATTTTTGTGTTGCTTTTGTGTTTGAGTGATGGCACAGCTCTTTTCTTTTTTGAAGACTGACTTTGGCCGAAATGGCTGGCTTTGGCCGAAATGGCTGGCCTTGCGCCGAGGTGGATCCATACCTTGGAGCCTTGCGCCGGGTAGATCCATCGTTCCGCTGGACTCGGCTAGGCGAGAATGCGGCTATGGCCTTCTGAGGGGTGTATGAACCCGGACTTTAGGAAACTGTCCTTGGCCGAACTGCCGTTGTGGGGGGTTTATGAACCCGGACTTTAGGAAACGGCTGAGTGTAGGAACTGCAGGCCATTTCCAAGGCGTAGAGCCTCGATTGTGTCCGAGACACGGGGGCTTTAGGAAAGGCTGAGTGTAAGAACTCTTCCATGCCGTTTCCAGGGCGTAGAGCCTGTGTGTCCAAGACACGGGGGCTTTAGGAAAGGCTGAGTGTAAGAACTCTTCCATGCCGTTTCCAGGGCGTAGAGCCTGTGTGTCCAAGACACGGGGGCTTTAGGAAAGGCTGAGTGTAGGAACTCTTCCATGCCGTTTCCAGGGCGTAGAGCCTGTGTGTCCAAGACACGGGGGCTTTAGGAAAGGCTGAGTGTAGGAACTCTTCCATGCCGTTTCCAGGGCGTAGAGCCTGTGTGTCCAAGACACGGGGGGCTTTAGGAAAGGCTGAGTGTAGAACTCTTCCATGCCGTTTCCAGGGCGTAGAGCCTGTGCTGCCGGAGTCGACCAGAAAGGTGACAGATTGATGACGGGGCGAACGCCATTTCCATTGATTCAGAGATTCATTACATCTTTTAGTAATTGAATTTCTTGGGATACAGATGGATACAGAGGACGCCAGATGGATCACGTAATGATCTTCTCCGAATCCTCGTTGTCTGGAATCTGGGCTGCGCTCTGGTGAACTCGGCCCTCGCTGCCGCCAGCATCTACTGCCTCAACGAACTCTGGAATGTGGCCCTCTTCGGCCAGCTTCTCCAGATACCACTGCAGAGAGTTGCAGTCTTCGGTCCTGTGCCCATTGCCCCTATGGAAGGAGCAGTAGAGCTTGCTTCGGGCGCCTGAGGTGGGCTCATTCTGCATGGGCGGAGGGTACTTGAAGAACGGCTTGGACCTGATCTTGGTCAGGATGCGGTAGATCGGCTCCTTGAAGACGACGTTGACGCCCTGACTGGCGCTGGTGGGAGGTCCGGGCTGCAAGGTGCCCCCAGACCTGGACGACGCAGGCTTCGCCGAACTGGAGAACCAAGCCTGCTTGGGCTCCTGCTCCTGGGAGGGCCTCCCGCCTTTCTGCCGAGGCTGGCTATTCTTCTGTTCGGGCTCCGGATGCCCGTCCTGATCCTTAGCTCGGATCTCGTCTTCCTCCCGGGCGATAAAGCGCTTCACCCGGGACATCAATTCTGACATGGATTCTGGGGTGTCCCCGGCCAAGTCCTTTCGCAAGTCGGTGCCAGGGATCAGGGCATGCTGGAAGGCGTAGATGGCTATCCCCTCCCTCGCGCCCTCGATCTGGCTGTAGACCGCCCAGAATCGGTGGGTGAACTTGGCGAGAGTTTCGCCCTGCTTCATTCTCAGGGCGATGAGGTCCCCTTCCTTCTTGGGGACGACGGTGTATGCTTGGAACTTCTTCAGGAAGGAGAGCTGGAGCTCCTTCCAACTGGAAACTGACTGCTCTGGGAGAGAGCAGAACCACTTCAGGGGGAGGTCACCCAAACTGGAGGAGAAGATCTTGCAGTTTAGGTGAACCCTCGTTTCCCCAGATGGACATCTTCTGGGAGAAGTGTCGGAGGTGTGCAGATGGGTCGGACAGTCCGTCGTAGGGGACGAACCGCGGGACGGAGAACTTCTTGGGCAAGGGGGTGCGCTCGATCTCTTTTGTGAAGGGCGAGCCCCCGAGATCAGTGTGTCCACAGAGCTGCTTCTGATCCCGCATGTCTAAGTTGCGCTGGAGAGCCAATCTGACACGTTTGTCAAATCGCTCTTGCTCGTCGTCCTTTTCTGGAGTTTGAGCTCGGGTCTTCCGCTTGGGATGGTTTGGGCTACGACGGCTATGAGTTCGGCCGTCGCGGCTGTGGTGACTTCGGCTGTTGCTCGAGCCTTCGTCACGGATCTGGCTCCGTTTCTGGTCCAGATGATGTCTGAGTTCCTCACGAGGAGGCTGGGCTGCCCTGCTGGGAGCGTCCTTCTTTTTCCCTTGAGGCTCAGAGACCTCCCTCAAGGAGGCAGTTTGCACTGCCTTCAGCTGCTGCTGGAGCTCGCGAATCATCCGTTCTTGCTTCTGGAGTTGCTTCTGGAGGAGGGCAGCTTCAGGAACCTCTCCAGGGGGTTGAGCGTGGCGCGTTTCTCCTACGGCCACGGCTTTGTCCTTCCGGGGACGCTTATGCTGACGCTCACTGCGTCCGGGTGGCGCGACTTCGTCCGCTGAGAGCGAGGCCTCGACTCCCTCCTGGAATGGGATCTCGACAAAGAGTTGGGAGCCCAGGCAACCCTCGCCTGCGGATGTGCCTTGGATCGTTCGGGACCGTCCCTGAGGAGGGACGTCCGCTGGCGGTGGTAGCAGCCCGAGTGCTGCTCTCGACGATTCTACACCCTTCTTAGCTTTCGGAGGCATGGCTTCTGAGAGATTGAGGTTTAGAAGATTGTTTGAAAAGGTTCGGAGAAGGTTGGGAAGGCTGGGATATTGCTTTCCCACAGACGGCGCCAATTGTAGGTGCAGAAAATTATGACCCACAATAAGAGGGTGCCTTACAGGACTTATCCGGGAAGATGATGGTGTCTGGAATGTCTGGATGCCGTCCGAGAGCCTGAAAGAGAGTAGCAAACAGTCAGAGGACCCTGGCCTGAGCGGCGCAAGGCTCTCCGATGCCAAAGTCAGTATATGAACTGGAACGATGGAAGAGAGGGAGAAGAGAGACAGAGTAAGGGCTCTGTGAATGGGATTATGCGTACCTTGCATGGTGTTTGAAGGTCTATTTATAGAGGCTTGGATCGTATCTCTGAGAGAATATCTTGATGTGGGTCCCATGATCTGACTGGGAAGTCATGATCAGCCCACAAAGTAATAAATGCAGTCTAATCCGGCCCACTCAGCATTTAATGCCAGTCGGGTCAGCCCACATTGCATTAAATGCGTGTCTTGTTGGGCCAGATTGTGTTGGGCGCCTTTGGCGGTAGGAGTACCAGCGGATCTGCCCTCGGGTCTTGCCCTGATGTGGCCTCAGCCGCTGGATGCTGCCATGTGGCGATCTGGTGAAGATAGTGGGCGGCTAGATGTCATATCTGTCCCAGTAGCTCGTGACCCTATCCCTCCACGTGTCTGATGACGTGGGGGGGATGAGGGGCCCAAGCGAAGATTCTTTCTTGCTTCGGCTACTGTCCTGGCTTCTTCAGCCGAGGTAGCTTTAGCCGAGGTAGGGTTCTTTACTGAGATGGCATCCGGGGTGGCCTTGCCGATGTGGACTCCTTGCCGAGATGACGCCCCGAGGTGGGCCAATTCGGCATTTGTTGCACGGAGATGCTTGATGTCGGCCAAGGCCTCTGTCCTGGTAGCCGGGATGAGATCGGTGCCACATAGACGGCACGCGGATGGCACGTGAGGATGCTTAAACCCATCTGATGGCTGTGATTAGCTTAATCCTGTAGCTCTGGAAATCTCCCCACACACATGTAAACTGCTTCTTATAAACTACTTCTTGGAGACACCTTGAAGGAAGGCATTGTTGATGTCCATTTGCTAGAGAGGCCAGTTTTGAACAACAATGTTGCCTAGTGAAGTTTTGACCGTAGTCAGCTTTGCGATTGGAACAAATGTCTTCTTGTAGTCAATGACATGTTCTTGCTTATGATCTTCAGCAACCAAGCAAGCTTTATAGTGGTTCAGTTTCCTATGAAATTTGACTTTGATAGGGTAATCTTCCTACTGCCGATAATGGAAGCAGATGCAGGATGTGGAACCATTACCTTCAAGAGCTCGTAGCTCTTCTTCTGTCATAGCATCTTGCCAAAAGGGCTCTTTGCGAGTAGGAAAAAGGGATGGGAACAAAATCTAGCGAAAAGTGTTGGAAATCCATAACAAGAAGTTTGGAAATACGATGGAATGCCTTAACTTAGGAGGTGATTGAGGGATAGTACTTGATGGCTGATGCACATGGAGGAGGATTGGCAGTGGAGAGTGATCAGGAGCAGGATCAATAGTGTGTGGCATCTTTGGTCGTTGAACTAGATTTTAGTGATGGCAGGGGTGGCAGATTGAATGGGGAATCCTGCAAGGTAAGATACCTGTGTGATAGCAGAATCTGACAGGAGTGAAATGGATTATGTTCAATGAAATTACGAGAGATGCGAGTGCGTTGAGCCTCTGGGGCATAGCATAGAAAGCCTCTTTGGTCATCTATCCTATCTAAGTAAAAAGTTTGGTAAATCGGTTCCTTACAAAACCCATTAAATTGCTAAAGAAAATGAATGGAACAAAATTAGAACATCATTAGGTTTCAAGCTCCCACTTGGACATCCCTATTGGAGAGATTCTCTCCCCTTTGTCCTCTTTGGAAACTCCTCAACTTATATTTGAAGTTTCTTTCTCTTGGATGCTGATTTCAAGCTCCCACTTGGACATCCCTATTGGAGAGATTCTCTCCCCTTTGTCCTCTTTGGAAACTCCTCAACTTATATTTGAAGTTTCTTTCTCTTGGATGCTGATTTGGAAACATTCCAAATTGAGATTGCTTGCCATAAAAGTTATTGGGCCTCCCACTCCAAGTGGGCTATGGTTCTCACTTTGTTTGGCATATTTTAAGTTGGCTATGGGTCTAGTTTGTTGAGCATGTAGTGTCATGTGGAGTGTTGCACCCATGGTCGATCTTTCATGTCCAATATGGGCTAGGTTCGGGCTTAATGGGTTTGCTTTTGCGCCCATAATAAATTGAACAGGTTGAAATCCAATTTTAAGCCCATTCAAATTTTGATTTGAGCCCTTATGCTTGATTCGGGCCCAATTAAGATGGATTAAAAACCCATTTGACTGATCAAAGCGATTCAAATAATCTAGCGCTTGATCAAACACATGATCCATGTAATCTAGATCTTCTGCTCTTGCGTCAATTACCATACAAGCATTTATATGGGGAAATGTTATTCAAGACAAAAGTGGGTGAGCAATTTATCAAATGAATGGCCGTCTGGTGGGCTTCACACAAAAAAGTAGAGCACGAATTGTTTTCATGATGTACCAAGGTAGAGGTGTAAATATGGGCGGACGGCCCAAGCCCAGCACGGGCCCGGCATGGAAAACCGTGCCTAGGCCGTTGACTTGGTCAATGGGCCTGCCCGGACAGGCCCGACATTCCACGCTGGGCCGTGTTGGGCAAAAGCTGCCAGGCCCAAGGCAAGGCACGGCACGGCACGGATAAAATCAGTGCCATGCTGGGCCAACGCTCCAAGCCCATGGGCGACACGGCCCGACCCAGGCCCAATGGTTTGATTTTAAAATATAATATATTTTTAGAATGTATCATAGGTTTTTAAAGTTGTAATTTTTTATTTTTTTCGTTTATCATAAGATTTGAATTTCATTATATATTGATCCAAGTTCAAACTTGCAAGTTTTTTTGAACTTTTGTAACTTGAATTTCAAGGAACCATAATCTATTTGATGTATTTTTTTCAGAACATCATTAGTGTTTTTCTACTTATTTATTTCTCTTAATTTGTTTATTTTAATGAAATTGGTCCAAGACTAAGAGGGAAAAAGTTAAAGAAGTATTGAAACGAATGAAGAATGGGAAAGCGGTTGGGCCAGATGGCCTATTGAGGTCTGGAGGTGCTAGGGGGAGGATGGCATTAGTTGGTTGACAAAGCTTTTTAATGTAGTGCTAAATAGCAAGAAGATGCCTAATGCATGGAGGAAAAGTATTCTTATACCCATATACAAGAACAAATGAGATATTCAGAACTGTGCGAACTACCGCGGGATTAAATTAATGAGTCATACGATAAAATTATGGGAGAGAGTTATTGAGAGAAGACTAAGAAGAACAACAAATATTTCAGAGAATCAATTTGGTTTCATGCATGGGAGATCAACCATGGAGACTATCTTTCTCCTGAGGAGGTTAATGGAACAGTATAGAGAAGGCCAGAGAGATTTACATATGGTGTTCATTGACTTGGAGAAGGCCTATGACCGGGTTCCTAGGGAGATTCTTTGGAGAGTTCTGGAAAAGAAAAGAGTGTGTGTCGCATATATTGAAGCGATAAATGATATGTATGATAGAGTCGTGACATCTATAAGGACGACTGGCGGCGAAACTAAGGTGTTTCCTAACACGATTGGTCTACACCAAGGCTCAACGTTAAGCCCGTACTTGTTTGCCCTAGTTATGGATGAGATTACAAGACATATCCAGGATGAGGTGCCGTGGTGTATGCTATTTGCAGATGACATTATTTTAGTGGATGAGACGAGAGAAGGAGTGAATGCTAAACTAGAATTGTGGCGGAAAACATTAGAGACAAAAGGGTTTAGGCTAAGTCGATGTAAAACGGAATATATGGAATGCAAGTTTAGTCACAGTAGGACACCTGGTAGCATAGAAGTAAGTTTGGGCACACAAAAGATTGTAGAGAAAGAAAACTTTAGGTACCTTGGATCTATGGTGCAACAGGATGGAGGGATTGATACTGATGTAAGTAATAGGATTCAGGCCGGGTGGACCAAATGGAGGAGTGCTTCTGGGGTCTTGTGTGATCGGAAAGTCCCGCTCAAGGTTAAAGGAAAGTATTATAAGGTGGCGGGACGACCAGCGTTGTTATATGGATCAGAGTGTTGGGCAGTAAAGCATAATCATGTCAAGAAGATGGAAGTTGCGGAGATGAGAATGCTAAGATGGATGTGCGGGATCACAAGGAGAGATAGGATTAGGAATGGGGAGATTAGGGGCAAAGTACGAATAGCACCGATTGGAGATAAAATGAGCGAAAATCGACTGAGATGGTTCGACCATGTTAGAAGGCGTCCAACGAAGGCATCTGTTAAAAGGTGTGAAAGCATGGAGATTGCTAGGAGTAGGAGAGGGAGACCCAAGAGAAGTTGGAAAGAAACTATTAAATATGACCTTGCCTACATGGATCTAACGGAGGACATGTCCCTCAACAGATTTGATTGGCGTCATCAAATCTATATAACCGACCCCACCTGGTGGGAAAAGGCTTGGTTTGGTTTGGCACAAGACTAAGAGTATAAGTCTAAGTTTGTGTCTGTCCAAGTCCAACTTAAAAAAAATAAAATAAAAAAAGGTGTGTGTGTGTGTGTGTGTGTGGGGGGGGGGGGGGGGGGGGGGATGTTGGCGCCCACGGGCGGCATGGCCCAGCCTGCACGACCTAGATTTACATGCCTATACCAAGGGCTATGGGGGTAGGATTTTTGTTGGACAAACAGTCCCTTTTCAGAAAGAAAGATGAGAAAATCTCCTGACAGATATTCTCTCCCTGAATTAGGATGGAGAGTTTTGATGTTTTTATCCAATTAGATATGCACAAGATTGTAGAACTTTTGAAACGTAGGTAGAACATCAGACTTCTACTAGAAGAAAATAAATCCAAGTGAAATGAGAGTGGTCATCATTCATCAGTGAATGTCACACAGTATCTGTATCCAAGCCTACTTAAATTAGGTGCAATTTCCCAAACATCTGTGTATATCATGTCAAAAGGGGCCGGCCGGTGAGTAGTGAATTGGAAATGGCGAAGTATGACTTTTACTCAAGCAACACGATAAACACTTGGAAGAAATAATTGAAAGCATATTTAAAAGAGTCTCAATGACCAATGAACAATCTATCATTATTCAAGTGACTAAAGCACCTATGCCAAAGGATCCACAATCTAACTTGAAAACCCATAGAAGAAGCAAAGAGAGAGCTGAGTTCAACATCCAAGAAAAAAATCTGCCCATCTTTACTCCCTTTCCCAATCGCTTTCTAGTTTGCTAATTTTGTATAGCACAACCAAAAGAAGAGAAATGCACTGAGTATGCACTATCTACAGCAGAAATTAGATTGCACACAAATGTGGAACAAAGTAGATATTGGGAAGGTATAGGATTGATTCTTAGGTGTTGTAATGCCATCAACCCTATGCAGGCAATGGATAAATGTTGGAAATTGGCAATTACCTGTCATGACCTGAAACATGGATTTCTTAGAAGTCCGTCTTTCGTGCCGCGAATGTAATTTTTTCACAATTGTGAAATTAGGTCAAATAGAATCGCTTCGAAATATATATATATATCTATCTATCTTGAACATCATTAATCTTTGCATAGTAGAGCACAAGGATTAATAAATCCAAATTTATTTCATTATGTCAAATAGTCTAACCAAATATGAACTAAATCAAACCATCATAAATCCTTGTCCAATTCGAGGTTCTTATAGTAATTCAAATTAAATGAAACTAATTTAAAACTAAAGTTCTGTGAAGCGTCTCTGATAACTCTAGACAACGTCATCCTGACTCCACTCTTTAACCCCCTAAGGTTCCCCTTATACGAACTATCCTTAGGATCCGATACTACATTCTCACCTGAAAAGTGCCACAGATTGCGTGAAGTTTACGAAAACCTAGCAAGTAAGCAAACCTTCAAAATGTCACATATAGTCACACAAATAGGAGTAGAGACTGTGGGGAGATTTCCAGAACCACAGGATTAAGCTAATCACAGCCATCAGATGAGACTAAACACTCTCACGTGCCATCCGCGTGCTATCCACGTGGCACCAAGCTCACCCCGGCTACCGGGACAGGAGGTCCGGCCGAAGTCAGGCAGCTCCGGGCCCTTAGTGCCGAATTGGCCCACCTCGGGCGTCATCTCGGCAAGGAGCTCCACCTCGGCTGAGCCACCCCGGGTACCATCTCGGCAGAAAGTTCCACCTCGGCTGAAGAAGCCGGGACAGAAGCCGAGGCAAGAGAGAACCTTCACATGCGCCCCTCATCCCCCACGTCATCAGGCACGTGGAGGGATAGGGGCACGAGCTAGTGGGACAGACGCGACATCCAGCCGGCCACAATCTTCGCCAGATCCCTGACAGAACGGCATCCAGCGGCTGAGGCCACATCAGGGCAGGGCCCGAGGGCAGATCCGCTGGTACCCCCTACCGCCAAAGGCGCCCAACAGGATCTGGCCCAACAAGATGTGCATTAAATGCGATGTGGGCTGACCCGACGGGCATTTAATGCATAGTGGGCTGGATTGGACCACAATTAATGCAATGTGGGCTGATCATGACTTCCCAGTCAAATCACGGGACCCACACCACAATATCTCCCAAAGATACGATCTAAACTCTATAAATAGAGGCTCAAGCCATCATCCAAGGTACGCACAATCTCATGCACAGAGCCCTTACTCTGCCTCTCTTCTCCCTCTCCTTCCATTGTTCCAGTTCTCACACTGACTTTGGCATCGGAGAGCCTTGTGCTGGCTAGCAGCCAGGGTCCTCTGACGTGTTTTCCTTTCTTCCTCCTCAGGTCCAGTCGGAGCCACAGCAATCTTCATCCAAGCCACCCGAATCAAGGGTCCTAATCACTGCTTTAAAGTGTAAGTCCTTGGGATCCTAACCCTAGAGGGGGGGTGAATAGGGTGAGCTACTAATAGTGACTAACTATGACCAATTTTAACTTCTTTACAATTAACTAGTCACTAGTGATGATAACATACATAATGCGGAAGCTAAACAAGACAATCACCACAAAAAAACAATCACCACTACACAAAGATTTATAGTGGTTCGGCCTCAATGCCTACATCCACTACCGGCTTGTGTATCCAACACCCCACCGGATTTCCACTATTATGCTTTTCAAAAGACTAAGCAATAACCTCTACAATATGCTTTCCAAGGAAAAGCAATAACCTTACAATGTTGTTTTTTTAAGGCTTAACAACAACCTATTCAAGATGCTTTTCAATGGCTAAGCAATAACCTTACAACAATAGATTTTTCTCAAAGAAAGTGTCTTCACAAAACACTCTAAGAGATTACAATTTAGCTCAATAAATTTGCCTCTAAGATAGGCGGATATGAAAGTGAATAACAAACTCACACCAACACTAAGAATTACAAAGATGAATGCTAATGAAGTGTGTGTGTGAAAACTTCAATCAAGTTTAAAATTAAGCTCAATCTATTTTATGCTTAAAGCAATTCAAAAGTTTAATGCTCATAAAAAGATTTGATTGAAGTGTTATGCAAATCACATGTACACAAATACTAACTTGTAAATGATTTATGAAAATCAAGATGACACAAGTTGTATGAAATTAATTATGTCTAAACATGTGATGCACATTCAATGTTGTTTTCAAAACAAATTAGTTTAAACTAAAGTTCAAATGAATGAAAACAACAAAAAATGATTCAAACAAGTTAATGAAACATATTTATAAAACAAATCAAAGGTTTCAACATAACATGTTTTATAAAGTATTTTAAAACAAACTTGGATTGAATCAAAGTAAAGAATTCATCACAACATAAATCAAAGATAGAATGAAGGTAATGAATTCAATACATCATAGTTAACATGCTAAAAATCATTTACCAAAAATTTAAGCAAAGCATGAAACATATGATTAAGAAAACTAAAACTTACTTAGAGATTTAACTTCATGATTTCCAAGCTTTAGCTTTCCTATAGACCCTTTGGTCTCTCTTAGTTCATCCCCTTTTTCTTCTCTTCAAACACCTCAAGAAGGCTTGAGAGTTCCACTTTGATCAACACACTTTTAAATGGGAATGAACCCCTTTTTATACTCAAAAAGTTGAGTTCTGCGAGTGCCCGGTCGACCCCATAAAAGCCCCGGTCGACCTGGCCTCCAACGGTCATAAAACTGACCGTTTGAAAAAAGAGCCGTTGGCTCTTTCCCGGTCGACCCGCAGTGGGCTCGGTCGACCGGGTCCATGGGCTCGGTCGACCGGCCACACTGCGGGTCGACCGGGTCCCCTGGACCATTTCCCCCAAAAATGCTTATTTTGCATATTTTAAAGTATTTTTCCTTGGGGATTTTTTGGGCCAATAAATCAAGCTTGGAATCATGTTTTAAATCATTCTAAGCGGCTTAAAAACATGAAACATAAAAAGCCAAAAATCATTTGAAACTTTAAATCATTGGCTAGCTTGATTTGTAAAAATCCTTTTTCAAATAAAATGCATCCAAGATGAAAACCAAAACATGCATGAAACATATGATTTACAAGGTTTAAAACAATGCATGTGTAAATCAAGATTTCAAGATTTTCTAAATCAATGCATGTGTGTGAATTCAAATGATGAATAAAATGAATGATGCATCCATCAAATTGCAATAAACAAAAACCTAACAATCTCCCCCTTTGCAATTTGATGGCAAACCTTCAATATGTTGGCAAACCTTGCTCAACACTAAGAGTTCACACACAGTCTTCAGCTCCTCCTTGGCTGGACAATTCTTGAAATCTCTTTGGATGCTTCTTCATTTAGCTTGGGCTCTAGCTTCATTCTTCATTCTTCTTGATGCTTGGAGCTTGATCATTCTTCAAGCTTTCTTTCCATCTTCCTTTCTTTGGCCAAGCAACTTCTTTAGCTCCCAAGCTTTCTTCTCTTCATTTCTCCCTTTTGACCATGCACTCTTCTTTTGGCAAGATGTGCATTCTCTCCACCTTTAGCATTTTCTCCCCCTTAATTCTTTCTCCCCTTTTGCCATTAAGCTTGAGAACTTTCTCCCCCTTTGCCATTAAATTGCAAAGGTATCAATTGAGGAGGGGTACCTACACACATGAAACAAGGAAAATACCTTTTAGTAGCACCTGTTAACAAAGGAAATCGAAAATGAAGTACATAACAGGTCATCATGCATGGGTAATAAGCTATAAGGGTATCAAGAGCCAATAAGGGTGAATTTGATCAAAACTAATACTTCCTATGAAGATTTACTCCCCCTCAATCCATACTCTTCTTTTGTCAAACTTTTGACAAGGATTTAACTAATAGGTACAAGAAGAAGATGGTTTAACCAATTGAGGGTTAACTTCAAGTGAAGGTTTAGATTCAATTGATAATAATATTTGACTATAAAGTTCAATATGATCAAATTACCAAAGTAAAGGGCAAGGTCATTGGGATATACTAAACATAGCATCAATCAATATAACTATGAAAATCATATGCTATGAAGGTTTTGAAATCATTTCATACATTCATTAAATATAACTATCATGCACAAGATGAATGAAATGAAGTTCAATCATGAAGCCTACCTCAACCATTAACCAACCAAGATTATGAACACATAAACATGGTGGTCACGTGATTTACCTATATGAGCATGAGAGGTGGCTATCATGAAGATTATGATGCTAATGGAATGTGACAAACACAAAATTCCAACAAGCATCATAAAATGATTATTCATCACTTTTAATGATATGACTAATGAACATAGTGATGAACAAGAGAAATTGCATAAAAGATATAACTTAGAAGACTATGCAATTTACAAAAGTGTCTAATCATATGAATTCAATCATCTAAGAAATCCAACACACAATAGATATAACTATGAAATACAAGAAATGGATTTCAAAGAGGTTCATATGATTAAGAACACTACTATGAAGTTGAAACATGTATTAGGATGACAACAAAGATACACATGAATCAACATCATAACCATCCATTTCAAATATAATGACTAGAAAGCACAAAAGATGGATTTTAGAGTCCTAGAATGGTGTCTTCAAATAAAACTAAAATCAAGCACAACCAAACAAGGAACTAATAGACATTTGCATATAAAAAGAATGTAACTAAAAGATGCAAATTGCCTATGACAACATTCATTTCCATTTAAGTTAAGATAACTAAATGCATGAGGAAATGAAAACAAGGAACATGCTTTGATGTTTATAACTAAAAATATTCTAAAGCAATTCCATTCAAACAATCTTCAAATCATAAACAAAATCCAACAATGGACAAAATGAGTATGAAAATGAAGATAAAACTTTTTTTTTTTCAACTTGTATTTTAAAAGATATAACTTATTAGAAGCATATACAAGTTGGTTTTTCAAAACAATAATTTTCCATATGAAAATATAACTTAGAAATCTATGGAAAAACTAAATTGTTTCAAATCATTTGTTTTTCAAAACAAATCTTACTAAGACATGCAAACAAATGATTTTGCAACATCAATCGATTATGAAAGGTCTATCTATGAAAGCTTTTGAAATCATAATCAATTGAACATGTAGAAATGCATTACAAAAGATATAACTATATGAGAGCAAAAAGCAAATCTAACATGAGAAATTATAATCAAAAGATTTTGAAAACCATGATATGTAACTAATATGGTGCATGAAAACAAAATCAATTGATTACAAATAAACATTGCATTTAAAGTAATGTAACTAATGAAAGAACATAAATGCAAATGCAATCATGACCAACAAAAGGATTTAACTATAAAGAATAGGTTGGCCAATGAGGTCCAAGGCCTTAAGGTTTGACTATGTAAATAACTTTTGGAATCCACCTAAGGTCTTGGGAGGGTTGGTCTTTGAGGTCCATCTTAAAAGTCTTACCAACTATTGGAGATTTGACTTGATAAATTTTCAATTTTGACTTATCACCATGATGTTTAGATTTAACTAAATTTGGCTTAGGATGGTGATTAGTCTTTTGAGGTTGGTGACTTTTCTTCTTAGGGGATTGGTTCACTTTTCTTTTCTTTTTAAATCCTCCCTTAATTTGACTTTTGAATTTTAAATTTAACTTTGCAACTTTATTCAAAAGTTCTTTCATTTGAGATAGGGGAGGTAGGTTGAGAAGCTTTTTGTTGATAGACTCTTTTAAAGTTGGTTTAACTTGTTTAAACTTTTTAGAATCTATCTTAGGAGACTCCTTTTAATAGTTTTAACTTGTTTAGTCTTCTTGGAGTCTTCCTTATTTTTTAGTGTCTTAACCATCATAGAATTTGATTTTACTTTCTTTGGTTCAAAGATGGGTTTAGACACATTGCTTCTTCTTAATTTGCACTCAAATTTGAAATGCCCTTCATTACCACAATAATGACATTTGGTTATGGGCAAGAAAGTGTGAGTGCTAGAGAATGAGGACTCACCTTTCACAAAGTGTTGGTGAACTTAGGGTCATGTGAAATATTCCTATCAAATCCAAGACCCGTCCTATCTCTTTTAGATTTACCCAATTTCAATAACTTTTCAAATCTTTCTTCACTTTGGGTACATTTGCACTCATACTTTTGTTTGTAGGTTTCAAGTTGAGTGACTTGTTCTTTAAGGGTTGAATTTTCATTTTTAACTTTTGTAAGTTCATTTTCAATTCCCTTAAATTTGTTTAGCTCTTCATGGGCAAGTTTTAATTCAAATTTAACTTCATTGATAACATTAGATCCAAGTTCTAGAGTTTTTATCTTAATTTGTGCATTAGATAAATTTTCTATAGAAATGGTTAACTTGGATTCTAGGTTGTTAATGTTTTCATCTTGCCTTTTTAATTGATCTCTTAGTTTTGAATTTTCCTTATTAAGATTATCATAATCTATCTTTGATTCTCTTAGATCATCTTTAATATTAGATAGATTATGCAAAGAGATCATGAACTTAGATTCTGCACAATTTATTAATTCTTCTTTTTCTCTAAGTTCATCTTTTGAAGAGACTAATTCTTGGTTTAGTCTTTTAGATTCTTCTTTTAATCTTCTATTCTTCTTAGAAAGCTCTAAAGATAATGTGCACAAATCCTCATAAGCTTTTTCAATGTCATTATCACTTTCATCATTTTCTTCCTCTTTTAATTCAAATTGAGATTCTTTAAATTCATTGTTTGAATCTCTAATAGTGGGAAGAAGGAGGGGTCTAGAAGAATCTACCAAAGAATCTACAAAGTCTAAACTAGTGGAATCCATTCTAATGATTTTCATAGAAAAATACTACTAGGGTTCTAACTCAAGGATCTAGATAGAGAGGATCAACTCTGGGTATTTAAGCCCTAAATGGAGTAACCTTGCTCTGATACCAATTGTAAGTCCTTGGGATCCTAACCCTAGAGGGGGGGTGAATAGGGTGAGCTACTAATAGTGACTAACTATGACCAATTTTAACTTCTTTACAATTAACTAGTCACTAGTGATGATAACATACATAATGCGGAAGCTAAACAAGACAATCACCACAAAAAAACAATCACCACTACACAAAGATTTATAGTGGTTCGGCCTCAATGCCTACATCCACTACCGGCTTGTGTATCCAACACCCCACCGGATTTCCACTATTATGCTTTTCAAAAGGCTAAGCAATAACCTCTACAATATGCTTTCCAAGGAAAAGCAATAACCTTACAATGTTGTTTTTTTAAGGCTTAACAACAACCTATTCAAGATGCTTTTCAATGGCTAAGCAATAACCTTACAACAATAGATTTTTCTCAAAGAAAGTGTCTTCACAAAACACTCTAAGAGATTACAATTTAGCTCAATAAATTTGCCTCTAAGATAGGCGGATATGAAAGTGAATAACAAACTCACACCAACACTAAGAATTACAAAGATGAATGCTAATGAAGTGTGTGTGTGAAAACTTCAATCAAGTTTAAAATTAAGCTCAATCTATTTTATGCTTAAAGCAATTCAAAAGTTTAATGCTCATAAAAAGATTTGATTGAAGTGTTATGCAAATCACATGTACACAAATACTAACTTGTAAATGATTTATGAAAATCAAGATGACACAAGTTGTATGAAATTAATTATGTCTAAACATGTGATGCACATTCAATGTTGTTTTCAAAACAAATTAGTTTAACTAAAGTTCAAATGAATGAAAACAACAAAAAATGATTCAAACAAGTTAATGAAACATATTTATAAAACAAATCAAAGGTTTCAACATAACATGTTTTATAAAGTATTTTAAAACAAACTTGGATTGAATCAAAGTAAAGAATTCATCACAACATAAATCAAAGATAGAATGAAGGTAATGAATTCAATACATCATAGTTAACATGCTAAAAATCATTTACCAATAATTTAAGCAAAGCATGAAACATATGATTAAGAAAACTAAAACTTACTTAGAGATTTAACTTCATAATTTCCAAGCTTTAGCTTTCCTATAGACCCTTTGGTCTCTCTTAGTTCATCCCCTTTTTTCTTCTCTTCAAACACCTCAAGAAGGCTTGAGAGTTCCACTTTGATCAACACACTTTAAATGGGAATGAACCCCTTTTTATACTCAAAAAGTTGAGTTCTGCGAGTGCCCGGTCGACCCCATAAAAGCCCCGGTCGACCTGGCCTCCAACGGTCATAAAACTGACCGTTTGAAAAAAGAGCCGTTGGCTCTTTCCCGGTCGACCCGCAGTGGGCTCGGTCGACCGGGTCCATGGGCTCGGTCGACCGGCCACACTGCGGGTCGACCGGGTCCCCTGGACCATTTCCCCCAAAAATGCTTATTTTGCATATTTTAAAGTATTTTTCCTTGGGGATTTTTTGGGCCAATAAATCAAGCTTGGAATCATGTTTTAAATCATTCTAAGCGGCTTAAAAACATGAAACATAAAAAGCCAAAAATCATTTGAAACTTTAAATCATTGGCTAGCTTGATTTGTAAAAATCCTTTTTCAAATAAAATGCATCCAAGATGAAAACCAAAACATGCATGAAACATATGATTTACAAGGTTTAAAACAATGCATGTGTAAATCAAGATTTCAAGATTTTCTAAATCAATGCATGTGTGTGAATTCAAATGATGAATAAAATGAATGATGCATCCATCAAATTGCAATAAACAAAAACCTAACATAAAGTCCTTAATTTTTAGGCACTTACAAATGGCGCCGTCTGTGGGAAAGTACTAACCCATACCTCAAAACCTTTCCCAAATCTCTCTCAAAACCTTTCCTAAAACCCTTTCCAATCACCATGGCTCCGAGAAACAAGAAAGGCGCAGAGCACCCGAAGTCCCTCCCCCCAGGGCCGCTGGTTCTCCCTGGACCATTGCCCTACGCGTCGAGGGAGGTCGCAGAGGTAGAAAGCTACCACAATGAGTCCGCGTCATCACCGCTAGAGGCAGAGGATCCACCGCGGCTGAACGCTCCCCTCCAGGAGCGCTTCTCGAAGGGCAAGGCCCCAGCAGCGGCGGGGTCACATCGGTCCGGGCGCCACTCGGACCGCGACGGCAACAGAGCCGACCCCGCTCAAGCCGCAATCAGGGCTCAGAATCTCGCCCTCCAGGAGAAAGATGATCTCATCTGCCAGCTCAGGCAGCAGCTCCGAGAGAAGGAACCAGTCCCCGGCGGCGGTGATCCCATAGGCAGGAAGGATCCCGTCACCGGTAAAGACCTGAGGGATCATCTGAACGATAAAAGTCGCAAGCAGAGTCACGTCGGGAGCTCCTGCCATAACCACGAGGACAGGGGGTCGGTGCCAAGATCGGAGGCGGCAGACCAGCAGGCTCTGATCAACCGCTTGGTCAAGCAGGCCCTCCAGAACACCCTGAAGGAGGCAGGGCTCGCCCAGAGCCAGCCGGACCTCCCCGACTTCTCTGGCCTCGACTCGTCACCTTTCACCAGAGAAATAATCGAGTACCCCCTCCCCAAGAAGTTCAGCGTTCCAAGGTTCGTCCTCTACGACGGGACCTCGGATCCAGCAGCACACCTCCGCCACTTCACACAGAAACTGTCCGTCTGGGGTGACGTTGGGCACCTCAATTGCAGAGTCTTCTCCTCCAGCCTGGGGGACCTACCCCTCAAATGGTTCTGTGCACTCCCCGAAGGATCGATCTCGAGCTGGGCCCAGTTGCGGGACTCCTTCCTCGGAAAGTTCCAGGCGCACAGAGTCATTCCCAAAACCGACAGCGACATCATGGCCCTCAGAATGAGGTGGGGTGAAAGCATCACTCGGTTCGCCAAAAGGTTCTGGACAGTTTATAGTGAAATTGACAACTCCTCCGAGGATGTCGCGATCAAGTCCTTCCAGCATGCCCTCCTGCCGGGATGCGAGCTTAGGAAGGAGCTCGTCCGCAACCCTGTTCTCTCAGTAACAGCCCTCATGGCGAGGGTGAACAAGTACATCGAGCAGGAGGAGGACGAAGCCCGGGCCAATGAGAGCTTTGGCGTTTCAAGGAGCAAGTCTCGGAACGAGAGCCGTCACCGGCAGGAGGACCGACCGCGGCGGGAGGATCGATCTCGACGGCGAAATCGAGCCTCTGGGGGGGAAAAAAGGACCTACCGCAGAGAAGAAACAAGCCGAGACCCCCACTCAGGTGGCCGATCGTCAACCCCGACCCACGCTTCAGGAGGAAGCAAGAGACACAGATTGTCCTACTCTTCCCGCGGGAGCATCAATACAGTTTTCAAAGAACCGATTCACCAGATATTGGAAAAGATTCAGGGAGAGCCGTACTTTAAATGGCCCGCTCCCATGAGGGGCGACCCATCCACGAGGGATCAGACGAGGTTCTGCACTTACGACAAGCAGAACGGCCACGACACTGGGCGCTGTTACTCCCTCAAGGATCATCTCGAAAGGCTCGTCAAGGATGGGCACTTGAAAGAATTCTACAAGGCAGCAGGCAGCGGGAGCAACGACCGACCTCAGCGCCGAACTGAGGAAAATCACGACAGCGACGGGTCGGAGAGACTCATAAGCGTCATCCACTTGGCCCCTACCAAGCAGAGCAGCGGTCAAGCCCGCGCCGAGGCCAGGAGGGCCTCCCATGGGAAACAGGTCATGTCGGCCGAACTCGGGCCAGCATCTAAAAGGGCTCGCAAAGAAAGACCGAAGATCTGGTTCTCAGACGAGGACCTGAAAGGGGTCCAACTCCCTCACAATGACCCACTCATCATGACCCTAAAGTTGGGGAGTTGCAAGGTGCAAAGGATCCTCGTCGACTCCGGCAGTTCGTCCGAGATCCTCTACTTCGACTGCTTCACCAAGATGGGGCTCACGGAAGAAGACCTCCAAGAGGCACGGACCCCCCTCATCGGGTTCAGCGCCAAGCCCGTGTACCCCAAAGGGAGAGTCTCCCTCGAAGTCCGAGTAGGTGGCACGTCAGTGGTGGCCGATTTCCTCGTAGTGGACACGCCATCTCCCTACAATGCCATCGTAGGGCGGAGCTGGCTGCACCAGATAGAAGCCGTCCCCTCCTCCTACCATCAAAAGCTCAAATTCCCTTTGGAAAGGGATGGCGAAGTCGAGGTGGTCACAGTCAATGGGGACCAGCAAATGGCCAAACGTTGCATGATGGCCGTGGTGTCCGGCGAGGAAGAGCCAAAGCAAGTGCACATGGCAGAGCTCGAAGCAGAGCTAGAGAGGGTCGGCCGTGACCCAGGAGAAAAAAGTATCGAGGACCTCACCGAGGTCAGGATCGACCCCAGTGATCCAGAGAGGTACTTCCTTCTTGGGAGCCAGCTCGCCGAGCAGGAGCGGTCCGAGCTGCTCAGTTTCCTATTACAAAGCAGAGATGTCTTCGCCTGGACCCCGCAGGAAATGCCAGGCGTGAACCCAGAGGTTATGAGCCACAGGCTAAATGTAGACCCCCAGGCCAAGCCAGTGGTTCAGAAGGCGAGAAGGTCCGGAATCGACCAGTCTGCGGCCGTAGTTGAAGAGGTGGAAAAACTGCTAGAAGCGAGCGCCATCAGAGAAGTCCAGTACCCGAAGTGGTTGGCAAATACGGTGGTGGTAAAGAAGAAGACCGAAAAATGGAGGGTCTGCGTCGACTTCACTGATCTCAACAGAGCATGTCCCAAAGACTGCTTCCCTCTCCCGAAGATCGACCAGATGATTGACGCCACCCGCCGGTCACGAGAGAATGAGCTTTCTTGACGCCTACCGCGGTTATCATCAGATACCCATGTACGAGCCGGATCAGGAGAAAACGGCATTCATCACCCCTAGGGGAACCTACTGCTATAAGGTGATGCCGTTCGGCCTCAAGAATGCGGGATCAACCTATCAGAGACTGGTCACCAAAATGTTCCAGGAGCACCTCGGCAAGACAGTCGAGGTATACATCGACGACATGGTCGTCAAATCCACCCAGTCTCTCAACCATCTGGCGGATCTCGGGCAAGTTTTTGAAGTTCTTCGGAAGTTCGGGCTGAAGCTGAACGCCTCTAAATGCGCCTTCGGGGTCGGGTCCGGCAAATTTTTAGGGAGCCTCGTCACGCGACGCGGTATCGAAGCAAACCCGGACCAGATCTCCGCAATCCTGGGAATTCAGAGCCCGGCAACGACAAAGCAGGTCCAGAGGCTCGCCGGCATGGCTGCCGCCCTCAACCGCTTCATCAGCAAGTCTTCAGACAAATGCCGCCCTTTCTTCCAATTGCTGCGAAAGAACCTGAGATTTGAGTGGACCCCAGAATGCGACTCGGCCCTCCAGGAACTCAAAGCCTATTTGGCCTCGCCTCCACTGCTGTCAACCCCGAAGAAAGGCGAAACATTGTACTTGTACCTAGCAGTCTCCGACCACGCTGTGAGTTCAGTACTGATCAGAGAAGATGAAGGGCAGCAAAAGCCCATCTACTACACCAGCAAAACCCTCCTCGACGCCGAAAGCAGATACCTGCCAATGGAGAAACTCGCACTAGCCCTCGTCAGTGCCTCCCGGAAGCTCTCGCACTATTTCCAGGCCCACCCGATAGTGGTGGTTACGGAGCACCAACTCAAGTCCGTCTTCCGGAAGGCCGACTTCACTGGGCGAATTTCGAGGTGGGCCGTGGAGCTCGGGCAGTACGATATTCAGTACCAGCCTCGGACAGCGATCAAAGCGCAAGTCTTGGCAGACTTCATCGTCGAGTTCACTTCTCCGAGTTCGGCGCCGAGCCCACTCGACCCCGAACTGGGGGGCAAGGGGCAGGATGGCCTAGTCCCGGAGACTGATTACGAGCAATCTCGGAACAGCTCCCGAGATTCGGCTTGGAAGGTCTTCGTTGACGGGTCTTCCACCTCTAGAAGGGCCGGCGTCGGCGTAGTCCTCCAGTCTCCAGAAGGGCTAGTGATCGAGCAAGCCCTGACCCTTGACTTCCGAGCATCAAATAACGAGGCGGAGTATGAAGCATTGCTGGCAGGGCTGAATAGTGACAAGGTTCTCGGAGCTCAACAGCTGGTGATCTACAGTGACTCGCAGTTGGTGACAAGCCAGCTCACTGGAGATTATCAGGCTCGCGACGATAGAATGGCAGCCTATTTAACCCTCGCCAAGAAACTCCTCTCTCAATTCCCGGAAGCAGAAATCAAACAAATCGGCAGAGATTCTAACTCACACGCCGACGCGCTCGCCAACTTAGCCTCCGCCGTCGAGGCTGGAAAAAAGAGAACTATAGAAGTGGGCTCATTAACATCGCCAAGTATAGAGCTCAGCCCACCACGGCAAGTCCTGTGTGCCGACCTCGGGCCCAGTTGGATGGATCCCATCATCACGTACCTCAAAGACGACCAACTCCCCGAGGACAGGGCGCAAGCTCACAAGATCAGGCTCCGGGCAGCCCGATTCTGGCTCTCTCCAGAAGGAAAGTTGTACAGGAAATCTTTCACGGGCCCTTATCTCCAGTGCGTCCACCCAAGCCGAGTTGAAGACTTCCTTTACGAAATACATGAAGGCATCTGCGGAAGTCACATCGGAGGAAGATCACTAGCATACCGGGCTATAAGCCAAGGATACTGGTGGCCATTCATGCAAAAGGACGCGCAGATGTACGTTATGAAGTGCGAGAAGTGCCAGAAATTCTCGCACAACCTCCATCAACCCGCACAGGATCTGAGCCCGCTCTCCAGCCCATGGCCTTTTGCTCAGTGGGGGCTGGACATTGTGGGACCCCTCCACCGAGCTCCGGGGAATAAGAGGTGGCTGATAGTTGCCACCGACTACTTCACCAAGTGGATCGAGGCGGAAGCATTATCTTCCATCACAGAACGGGATTCAAAGAACTTCGTATGGAAGAACATCGTCACGAGGTTCGGCATCCCTCGAGTCTTGGTCTCGGACAACGGAACCCAATTCGACTCCAGCCTCTTCAAAAACTTCTGCAAGGAACTCGGCATCAGGAACCACTACTCGACTCCGGCATATCCCCAGAGCAATGGTCAAGCTGAGATCTCCAACAAAGTTGTCTTGGATGGGCTCAAGAAGAGACTCGATGGAGCCAAAGGAAGGTGGGTAGAAGAGCTACCCAGCGTGTTGTGGGCCTACAGGACCACGCCGCGACGCTCCACCTCAGAAACTCCTTTTTCCTTGGCATACGGAATGGAAGCCGTAATCCCTCTCGAGATCGGTCTCCCGACCCTCAGATCTGAACTCTTTGACCAAGCCCAGAACGATAAAAACCTCGCCCTGGGACTGGATCTGGCCGAAGAACGCAGAGAATCCGCCTCCATCCGTTTAGCAGCCTATCAGCAACGACTGGCAAGAGGTTACAATCAGAAAGTGCGGGAGAGGAAGTTTTCCATCGGAGAGCTGGTCCTGAAGAAGGCACTACCCGCAGATAAGGATCCAAATCAGGGCAAGTTAGCACCGAACTGGCACGGTCCATTCAAGGTAGTCTCGACCGCGGGGCGGTCCGCATATAAGCTCGAAGATATGGACGGGAAACTGCTGCCGCGGCCATGGAACGCGTCGCACCTGAAGAAATTTTACTTTTGAATGTATTCAGTTTATGCGAAATCAATGAAGGTCATTTCCTCTCAAGAGTTTCTGTGTGTTCTAAATCAAAATTGTGTTCTAAATCACGGCAACAACAAGACTCCCCAGTCCGGCAGGGGGACTTCTCCATTTCGTGCGCATCTCGGCTACGGGCCAGATAGCCAGCACGGCCCCTGGTGACGAGCCAGGGGGACTTCTCCATTTCGTGCGCATCTCGGCTACGGGCCAGATAGCCAGCACGGCCCCTGGTGACGAGCCAGGGGGACTTCTCCATTTCGTGCGCTTCTCGGCTACGGGCCAGATAGCCAGCACGGCCCCTGGTGACGAGCCAGGGGGACTTCTCCATTTCGTGCGCCCCTGGTGACGAGCCAGGGGGACTTCTCCATTTCGTGCGCATCTCGGCTACGGGCCAGATAGCCAGCACGGCCCCTGGTGACGAGCCAGGGGGACTTCTCCATTTCGTGCGCATCTCGGCTACGGGCCAGATAGCCAGCACGGCCCCTGGTGACGAGCCAGGGGGACTTCTCCATTTCGTACGCATCTCGACTACGTGCAATGGCGCCACGTGGAGACATCCGCCCGATTTCCTCATCAACCCTAGCGCCATGTTTATTGCCATTTATGGTCTCCAGAATGCGGAGAATTGGCGCAGTCAACTATGAGGATCGTTTGACTCCTTCTACCTCAAGAGTCACGCGTTATATTAAAGGCATTCAAGCACCACTCGATGCACATCCAAAAATGAAAGAGAAGCGAATGCAGAGAAAAATGCACAAGTAAAGAAGCTCGACTTTCATTGAGTAGACAAGGTGTTACAAAGCTAAGAAGCAAAAATTTTACATAAAAGAAGACAGAAATGTAGAGGAGCCCGGCTATTGTGGTTTCGGCGACTCGACCAGGTCGATCACCGTATCTTCCGAACCAGCAGCTTCGGCCGAACCAGAAGGGGCTTCAACTGGTACCTCAGCCGAGCCAGGGGCAGAAGAGGTCTCACCCTGAGGCACGGCCAAAGCCTCACTGGCGACCGGGGCAGCTGGAGCGTCGTCAGCAGCAGGAGCTTCGACCGGGGCGCTTTCAGTTGCAGGAGCTTCGACCGGGGCACTATCAGTTGCCGGTGCGGAGCTCGGCTCGGGATCCAGGTCCGAATACTTCGGCAGGTCCCGATAGACAGGGTGGTCTTCAGGGACCCCCGCACGTCTCAGTGCGGCCAGGCATCCTTCCTCGAACAAGATTGAGGTGATCTCCTCCACCTGCTTCTCGTACAGCTCAGTGGCTCGATCTACCCCATCCTGGAAGGCGGACTGGGCCTCGGCCTGAAGGGAGGCCTTTTCCTTCACCATCTTCTCCTTCTCAGCGCGACCAGCCAAGACCTCCCCTCGCAACCTGGTTACCTCAGCCATCGACTCAAACTTCGACCTGGCCAACTCCGACTCCAGCTCGGAGACCCTTTTGTTCTTCGTCCAAAGCTCGCCTTTCATATGGTTGGCCCTGGACGAGAGTTCGGCGTTCTCAGTCAGAGCTGATGCCAACCGAGCGGACTCTCCAGCGCTGGCCACCTTGAGCTCTTCCATTCCCTTCCGCTGATCGTCCAGCTCCTTCTTCAGCTTCTCCCGCTCGGACTCCAGGCGGGTCACTCTCGCAGCGTTCCTATCCCTCCTTCCCACCACGGTTAGGAGCCTCTGCACGTTCTGCAAATGGAAACAGAGAGTCAGGTTCGACCAAGACACTTGAAGAATGAAGAAAAGCGTTGCAAACACTTACCCGAAGACTATCCTGGATCGCCGAGACCATCAGGCTCTCATCCTCGAACCTATCGTGCGTCTCCATGTCTCTTGGCAGAGCACAGGCCTTGGCGAGAGCCCCGATCACCTCGGCATTTCCCAGCAATCGGTCTTCAACGTTCAGGGGCTTGCCGGTAGAGGTTTCCATTTTCGGCTTCCACGGTGCTGGGGCAGTTCGGGGCCCGGAGGCCGATCCGGACCCTTGCCCCGCCGAGATGAGAGGCTCGCGCGCTGGACCAACAGCCGACTTGCTGATCGGCGCACTCTTTTCGGCCGGCGCACTCTTTTCCTTCGGCGCGCTCTTCTCGCCTCCCTTTTCGGATGGAGCTTTAGCCCCAGGTGCTCGTTCAGGAGTCTTGCCCTTCAGCTGCAGATCAGCCTCCGAACTCTTCTCCCCCGCCTTGGACTTCTTCCTGGGCGGGGACCCCTCCTTCGAGCGCTCCGGCAAGCGTCGCCGAGCTCCACCGCTCGGGGCAGGGACAGGAGCAGAGAGAGCACCAGCGCCCACCGGACCCGAAGCAGCACGAGTACCGGCAGGCGACGAAGCCCCAGAAGACGACGACCTCTGCCTGAACTTAGCAGCCAGGTCCCTGACAGCGAGCTCCCTCGAGCTTCCCTCCATGTCCTCTCCTCGATCAGAGAGATAAGCGTCCACTATCTGCGTCAAGTCCGGCTGCTCCGGATCAGAAGTAGACGCCTCGGCACCAGACGCAGTTCGGTTGGCAACAGGATCGGTCAAGGGGACCTCGCCGAACACCGCAACCGATACGGTCGGACGGTCAGGGTGTGTCTCGTCCGCCTCAGGTACTCCAGTCCTGTGGTAGTGGCCGCGATACCTCGGCGTGTACCCAAGCAGCTTCCAAGCTGACCTGGTCTCGTGCCCCTTGTACCGTTCGACCTTGTTGATGTCGTCGGTATTCCTCCTCCAACCTTCGCTAGCAGCTCGGCGTCGCCTTGCACCCGCCTCTGCTCAATAGGAAAAAAAGGGTATCAGTTCGGCATCAATAAGGTAAACAAAACAGTAGAGGAGAAAAGCAGTGAAGATTACTTGGGACTTCCCCAGGGCGACGTGGGACCGACAGCCTCCTGTCTTCACCCGGGCCGAACTCCCAGTTCCCCGAGACACAGAAGAAATCCTCCTCAGCATTCTTACTTGAATCCTCCAAGGCTAGGACGAAGCCCCTTCGCTGCGGCTTCACACGGAGATAGTATCTTCCCTCCCCAGCCTTGCAGATATCATGTGTCCTCGATGTCGTGAGGGCCTAAGTTAGTCCCCAAGATCTCGTTCAGCTTCGCTGTGCCCATGATGACCTTGTAGCCATTGGGCATCAGCTGGCCCGGGGCGAGGGACCAAAGGCTAAGGCAGGCCCTAAGCAGGGGGTGCAGTGGGAACCTGACCCCACCCTCGATCACAGAGATCAGAGGGAATGGCATCCAGCCGCCGTAGCAGCGATACAGGGCAGCGTCGGCAAGGTCCGCCGGTTTCAGGAGGACCCCCTCCGGAATTTTGAAGGCAGCCCTAAACTCGGCTAAGCCCTCATCAGAATCTACCCTAAACCTAGGGGTGCCCATGTCTAGAAGGGGTGCCGACGAAGAAAAACCCTAGAAATCGAAAAACCCCAAGAAAAACCGGACAGAAGAACGAGGCGACTTACAGGGACGAAGAGGCAGATCAGGAGCAGATCCGGACGCGTTCTACGGTCGTCCTCCTCGAACAGATCTCAGGAACCAGAGCAGAAATCGAAAGCAAAGGCGAAGGCGAAAGAAATCGGGAGCGAGAAAAAGAAGGGGACGACCCTATTTGTAGAAGGGGGAACCCTCATTCGGGTACCGCCTCCGAATTCGAAGAGACACTTCGAAGCCCGTGCCCGTCAATCAATGAGACAACGCAATCGGTGCAGAAGCTACGCGTGTAGCCGTCAGCTCGGTTCCCAGGGCGAACAGGGCAGGGCATTTATTGCTTTAAAGAGTTGAAGCGACACCAGGCATAAAGAGTTGAAGCGACACCAGGTAATGATCACAGTATCCCCAGACGGATTCTTCTAGCTTTCAACCCCTAAAGGCTAGCACTCTTCAGAGGTCAAAAGCTAGGGGCAATTGTGTGGGGAGATTTCCAGAACCACAGGATTAAGCTAATCACAGCCATCAGATGAGACTAAGCACTCTCACGTGCCATCCGCGTGCCATCCACGTGGCACCAAGCTCACCCCGGCTACCGGGACAGGAGGTCTGGCCGAAGTCAGGCAGCTCCGGGCCCTTAGTGCCGAATTGGCCCACCTCGGGCGTCATCTCGGCAAGGAGCTCCACCTCGGCTGAGCCACCCCGGGTACCATCTCGGCAGAAAGTTCCACCTCGGCTGAAGAAGCCGGGACAGAAGCCGAGGCAAGAGAGAACCTTCACATGCGCCCCTCATCCCCCACGTCATCAGGCACGTGGAGGGATAGGGGCACGAGCTAGTGGGACAGACGCGACATCCAGCCGGCCACAATCTTCGCCAGATCCCTGACAGAACGGCATCCAGCGGCTGAGGCCACATCAGGGCAGGGCCCGAGGGCAGATCCGCTGGTACCCCTACCGCCAAAGGCGCCCAACAGGATCTGGCCCAACAAGATGTGCATTAAATGCGATGTGGGCTGACCCGACGGGCATTTAATGCATAGTGGGCTGGATTGGACCACAATTAATGCAATGTGGGCAGATCATGACTTCCCAGTCAAATCACGGGACCCACACCACAATATCTCCCAAAGATACGATCTAAACTCTATAAATAGAGGCTCAAGCCATCATCCAAGGTACGCACAATCTCATGCACAGAGCCCTTACTCTGCCTCTCTTCTCCCTCTCCTTCCATTGTTCCAGTTCTCACACTGACTTTGGCATCGGAGAGCCTTGTGCTGCTAGCAGCCAGGGTCCTCTGACGTGTTTTCCTTTCTTCCTCCTCAGGTCCAGTCGGAGCCACAGCAATCTTCATCCAAGCCACCCGAATCAAGGGTCCTAATCACTGCTTTAAAGTCCTTAATTTTTAGGCACTTACAGAGACAACTACAAGTATTGATTTTATTGGGTCAAAGGTGAGGATAACAATGTGAGATTAGTGCAAGAGCAGAGTTCCATAATCACAAGAACCAATATAACATGATAGAATCATAGAGTAAATTACAAACCACTAGGTAAAGTGGAAAATCCACATGAGGTAAAAGAGATGGGTTCCAGCCCCACTAAATGGCGGTCAAAATGCCAGGTTATCGTAGCCCTTAGATGACAGACGATCAAAAGCAGTACCCAAGAATTCCTCGATTCCCCGTGGGAATGTATGACCATCAAATATGTCAAATCAAAATGGTACCAAGTGATCGTAATCACTTAACAAGGCTAATTGTGGCTCGTAAATAATAATTGCAAAAGCTCTCACATGTTCATTGATTCAAAAGTGATCTAAAGAAAAAATTAGGACACCTGTGTATCTGTATCTTTGTCCTAAATTTTCAAAAACAAGGAGTCGTATCCCCGATCCCCGCATCCATGTCGGTATGCATATTCGTATATGGGCATCATAGGTGCTAAGTTGTAACAGCTTAGTCGTGCCTACTCATCAAGACTCGAGTTGAGGCATCCGGCAAGACGGATATACAAGTACTCAAAACGATCAGGGGACTACTACAAAGCAAATAACAATTATCCAAATAACATGCTTAATTGAGTACAATTACCAAAATACAAGTAATCTCACCAAAATCCCTAAACAAACTAGTTGGGTGGCTAGATTCAGTCCATTGTGATTCAGTTAGTACCTTAGAAATAATTAGAAACATTAGGTTTATAGTGTGGACCCTACTCACTGTTAAACCTGTAACATCCCGTCCCTTAAACCATCGTTAATTATAATTAATTGCTTGATTAGTTAGTAAGTTTGCTTAGAGTCTTAGCGAGTCGGGTTTATCGTATGGATCACGCATGCGAAGTCTCGTGCGAGTCCGAGATCGTTTGGATACAGTAGGGGGTGGTTTGCAATTTGGGAAGTTTTCAGGGGTTTTATCGAGATTATGAGTTTTTGTGAGTTTGGGTGCATCGAGTAGATCGCATCATTTCATGAACATTTACCTTCAGTCGCGTTGCAATCCGACGTGTCGAAGGACCTCAAATTAGCATTAAGGATCAAACCCATATTTACACTTAACTAAACCTAATATAAAGCCCCTTCACTCATCTCTTACCTCCTCTCTTTCATTTCACTGTTGCATCTCAACAAACCCAGCCACCATCACTGCCTCCTCACTATCGACACCTCCTGGAGCTCCGTCGTCGCCGGTGAGGCTTCTAATCATCTTCCCCAAGCTTCCAAGTTCACTAATATCCCATTTTCCAAGTTTTCCATCCACCAACAGCTCTAAGGTAGGCTCTCAAGACTTGTAGACTTAGTGAATCCTCTTCCTTTTGGTTAGAAATGAATTAAGGAGACTCACTTCAACCCTTGGCATGCATTTGTAGGAGTGATTTGGGTTTGAGAGTTGTTTTCTCCATCTTTGAGCTTAAAAGAGATTTTCTCCCAAAATTCTCTTGGATTTTCAATTAGCTCTTCATCAAAGGCAAGTTAATGTATATATCATGTTTGATATGTTTGTTTCTCCTTGATTAGTATGTAAAATTGATGATTTAGATTGACCTTGCTCAATTGATACTTTTAATGATTGAAAATATGATAATTATGCTTAATTGCTTAATGAATTGGATTAGGAGGTTAATGACTTGATGAGATGAATGAATGGGCTTAGAATGAACTGGTTATATATATGATTTGATCATATATCAGGTTCATAGAAGAGGAATGGGAATTGGACCCAATTCACCTGCAGGAACAGAATCTGTATTCTGTTCCCGCAGTGTATGCGGTCGACCGAAGAAGGGGTCTCGGTCGACCGAAGACACAGGGTCAGGTTCAGTGAGCCTGACCATTTCACTGTTCATGCGATTTTCGCTTACAACTGGAGGTCGACCGAAACTGGGGCAGGTCGACCGGGCATGAGGGAGGTCGACCGGCCAAGGGCGGGGTCGACCGAGGAAACTGCCAGGTACCTTTTTGAAGGGCCTTTTGACCCTGATTTCGGTTGGACTTAGGTGGAACCTCGGCTACCCATTTGGACTCATTTGACTATGTATGATGAATGTCTTGAGCCGACGATTCCTCATGGTTATTCCGGTTGCATCGGGATTCAACCTAACTCAATCTTGAACGGTACGGGACAACGGGATACCCCCTTTAAATCTATGCACGAAGAATGTTCGTCTAGGTATCCTGAACCTTAACCCTTTCGTTGACTGAGTAGGGATGTACGATGTTGCTGGATTAACTTTATACTTAGGATTGGATTGTCTATCGCTTATGATTCCGAATTGTACCGTCTGGTACTGTCTACATGTGATGTACATGTTCATTAGCTTCGTTTGCTTTATTTTGGTTGGGATTATATGATGAACTTAGATGATGAACTTAGGACCCCTTTTGATGTTCCGTTTATTCTGAAGTTTGATGAAAGTGTTGAGGCTAGACGGCTTTAATTGTAAAGCTTGTTGAGAACTACTTATGATGAAAATGCTTTGAAGAAGTTTGAAGGTTTGGTTTTGGATTTGATGATGGAAAAGTAGTTTCTCTATGATTTGAGGAATCTTGTTCACACAAGAAAAGTCTAGTCCCTCACTATTGTATGTTTAGGACTCTTGTGTCAGGCATCACTTAGCTGTAAACGCCCAACACACTTGGGGCACCATTTGTGTGAGGACTTTGGCTTGAACGTCTGCGCAGTACGACTTTTTATTTTTAGATGGATGTACACCATCATCTGATACCCATTCTTTTCTGAAGAAGTTTGTTTTGGTTTTAAGGGTATAATTCTGATTGCTTGCCGGGGTTTCATCCCGTGCCACTCTACCACAACTCTCATGTTGAGTACGGAGGGTCATGTGAAACTATCCGTGGTGCATTAGCTTTTGTGATTTGCCTATTTGTTAGACGTCTTATGAGTCTGTTTATGATTCGAATGTAATGCATTACTACTTCTGAATGCAATGCATTTCTACTGATCTTGTCTATTGTAATGTCTAATCTGATTCGTCCTGCATATCTATTGATGTTTTATATATATTACTTGCCGACCTTCGTGTCTGATGATATTACTCTTGGTGCATAGGTACCGAGCCTTCCTATTACGAAGAAGAGGAAACGGCGGAGGAAGTTCAGGCAGATCAGCCTGATGACTCCGTAGAGTATAGTACGGACGGCATTGTGTAGCCGTGACGACCCCGTACACGAGTGCCTTAATGATACATCTGTTTAGTTTCATCTTTTGGTTCTTTTATCCTTTTGATTAGGCCTAAGTTTTGAGTATGGCCTAATGTTGTAATTAATATTTTGTTAACAGTCTCAAACTTGAACTCTAGTTATATTATGCAGTAATTGCTCGAACTATACTCTTTTAAGATACCATTTGTATTTACAAGCTTCCGCTATTTGTTACGAGGAAATGTTTATACCTCACAGCGGTCTTCGATCTAATTGGGACACGATTGGGGCTAGGTTGCATTTGATTAAAGGTTTGAAAAATTTTAATTAGCCCTAATTTCACGCATAACCCCGGTTTACATTTTGGGGGCGTGACAAGTTGGTATCAGAGCATTACTGTTTCTAGATTTAAAATAAGTAGAAACTAAGACGTGTGAGGATTGGTTTTCTTTTGGGTATCTTAGCTTTTGTAGATTGTATAGTTTGATTGTTAGATTGAGTCCCATAGGACTAATGTTTCTTATGTTTCAGGATGGCTGGCCGTAATATGCGCTCCAATAGTAGTGGTAACCCGGAGAGTAATAATGCCAATGCTAGTACTAGTGACTCTTTTGAGGACAGGTTTAACAAGCTTATGCAAGCATTTGTGACTTCACAAGAAGCACAAACTCTGAATCAGACTCAGCAGAAAGAGAGTCAGACAAAACAGCAGGAGGATCAGGCTACCTTCCAGGCACAGATGCTCCAGGTCTTACAGAGGCCAATACCACCAGCTCAGGTCGTAATGCCAGCTCGGGTTACAGACCCGAATGACATGTACGATAAGTTCAAGAAGAGAAACCCACCCGTCTTTTATGGAAACGAAGATCCCCTTGATGCTGACGAGTGGATAGTACAGATGGAAAAGATTTTCCATGTCTTTCAGTGCACAGGTCAGGAACAAGTGCAGTTATCAGCCTATATGTTCAGGGGTGTAGCAGAGATGTGGTGGAAATCAGTGAAGACACCTTATGACACGATCGATGATGCCACTGCTTGGACATCATTTCAGAAAGAGTTTCGCACCAAGTACATTCCACCACATATCCAAGCGCAGAAGCTTGTGGAGTTTGAATCCCTGTTACAAGGAGAGGATACCGTACAGACCTATGAACAGCGATTTACTAACCTATCTAGATTTGCACCGGCCTTGGTACGGACCGAAGAGGATAAGATTATGAGGTTTGTTCGGGGATTGAGGCCTGACATAAAGATGGAGGTGACATCAGTTGCATTGCCTACTTATGAGGAAAACCTGAAGCGTGCATATTGGGCTGAAGAGTCTATCCGACAGAAGACTCTCTATACCCAGCAGCTTCAACAGGCACAGACTCTGGTTAGGAGTCAAGGTTCAGGTCAGTATCAGCAGCAGCGTCCGCAACAACCGTATCAGCAGCAGCGTCCACAGCAGCAATACCAGCAGCAAGCGAAGAAGCCTAGGGTAGGTCCAACAACGGGGGTCCGTTGTGATCATTGTCGCAAGAACCACCCGACAACAGAGTGTAGATGGATCACAGGAGGTTGTTTTGAGTGTGGTTTGATGGGTCATCAGATTAAGGATTGCCCGAAGAAGACCGGACAAGGTGTGAGGAATGCAGCTCCTCCTCGACCACCATTGGCAGCACAGCCTCTGAGGCAAGCACATCAGCCGCAGCAGCTTAGACTTCCGGCACCACCACAAGGCAGGGGACAACAGAGGCCCCAGGGACAACAGAGACCTCAGGCTCAACAGTACAGACAGCAGGGACAGCAGATACCGCATCAGCGTGGCAAACTCTATGCCTTGGATCAGCAGGAAGGCGAGGAAGTTGGAGGAGTTGTGGAAGGTACACTCTCTATTTCAGATGTACCTGCTAGAGTCTTATTTGATTCTGGTTCCACACATTCTTTTGTTTCACCTACCTTTGCTGCATGCTTGGTGGGAGATATAACTCCATTGCATTATATTCTCTTCGTTAGTACTCCCTTAGGGAAAACCGTGCAGTGTGAGTCCTATTACCCCGCATGCAAAGTGCAGGTGGAGAACTTTGTTCTATCTGCAGACTTAATCATCCTTGGGATGAAAGATTTTGATGTGATTTTGGGTATGGATTGGTTATCCACCTATAGAGCAGTGATGGATTGCTTCAACAAGACAGTCAGATTGCAAGTGTTGGCCGACAGTGTGGAGATTGTTGGAGAGCGGAGACCCATGTCTACAAGAATCATTTCAGCCTTGAGGGCAGATAGATTGATTAGGAGTGGATGTGAAGGTTATGTAGCATTTATCGCGGAGGATAAATTGTCCAAAGCGATCGAGGATATTCCAGTTGTATGTGAATTCCCGGATGTCTTTCCGGATGAGATACCTGGATTACCACCGGTTAGAGAGATTGATTTCACGATTGAGCTTGTGCCAGGGACGGCACCGATATCAAAAGCACCCTACCGTATGGCTCCAGCAGAGCTAAGGGAGCTGAAAGCTCAGTTGCAAGATCTCTTGGACAAGGGATTTGTAAGACCGAGTGTATCACCATGGGGTGCGCCGGTATTATTTGTGAAGAAGAAGGATGGTACGATGCGTATGTGCATAGATTACAGGCAGTTGAATCAAGTTACAATCAAGAACAAGTACCCTTTACCAAGGATAGACGAGTTATTTGATCAGTTGCAGGGTGCACAGTATTTCTCGAAGATTGACTTGAGATCAGGCTACCATCAGATACGTGTTAGAGAGCAGGATTTGCAGAAGACAGCCTTCAGGACCAGATACGGACATTATGAGTTCTTGGTTATGCCATTTGGGCTGACCAACGCACCGGGAGTATTCATGGCTTTGATGAACAGGATCTTTGCACCATGCTTAGATCGGTTCACAGTCATATTTATAGACGATGTTTTAGTCTATTCGAGGTCCGGAGATGATCATGCGGAACATTTGAGGAGTTCACTGCAGATTCTGAGAGAGAATCAGCTCTATGCCAAGCTAAGTAAGTGTGAGTTTTGGCTTGAGCAAGTGTCCTTTCTTGGACATATCATCTCCAGAGAAGGTTTATCAGTAGATCCAGCGAAGATTGAGGCAGTAGTCAGTTGGCAGAGTCCAAAGTCAGTGTCAGATATCAGAAGTTTTCTAGGTTTGGCAGGATATTACAGAAGATTTGTGAAGGGATTCTCCAGTATAGCAGCTCCATTGACCAAATTGACAAGGAAGGATGTCCCTTTTGTGTGGTCAGAGAAGTGTGAAGAGAATTTTCAAGAGTTGAAAACCAAATTAACCACAGCTCCTATCCTTACATTACCTACAGGACATGGAGGGTTTGTGATTTTTACCGATGCTTCAGGCATTGGATTGGGATGCGTTCTCATGCAGGAAGGGAAAGTAGTGGCATACGGCTCCAGACAGCTGAAAGAACATGAAAAGAGATACGCTACCCATGATTTGGAACTTGCAGCAGTGGTCATGGCACTGAAGATGTGGAGACACTACCTGTATGGAGAGAAATTTGAGGTTCACTCGGATCACAGGAGTCTTCAGTACCTGTTTGGGCAGAAGGATCTTAACATGAGACAGACTAGATGGATGGAGTACATCAAAGACTACGATTTTCCGATAAAGTATCATCCCGGGAAAGCTAATGTAGTAGCAGATGCACTGAGCAGGAAGACGGCAAATATCGGATGTTTACAGACAGAGTGGTCTTTGACAGAGTTATTCAGAGATATGACTATAGAATTCCAGCCTCAGAGTGAGAGAATTATGGTTGCCAACATGCTTACTTGGGAACCAGAGATTCTTAGTAGAATCAAGGACAGTCAGAGAGAAGATCCAGAGTTAGTCAGAGTCATTGACAACATAGCAGGCAGGACAGAGTTCAGACTCATAGATGGAGTGTTGTATTGCCAGGACAGATTGTGTGTACCGGGTGTTCATGATTTGAGAAGCGAAATTATGGTTGAGGCACACCATTCTCGTTATGCTATTCACCCTGGGAGCACCAAAATGTATCAGAACTTGAGGAGTTTTTACTGGTGGAACAACATGAAGAAGGACATTGCAGAATTCGTCTCGAGATGTCTAGTGTGTCAGCAAGTGAAGGTTGAGCATCAAAAACCCCCAGGATTACTTCAACCCTTGAAAACACCAGAATGGAAGTGGGAGCACATCACCATGGACTTCGTGGCAGGATTACCACCCACGAGAGACAGTGATAGTATCTGGGTGATTGTTGACAGACTCACCAAGTCAGCACACTTCATTCCGATGAGAATGAAAGGATCCATGGATGTTTTGGCATACAAGTACATCGAGAGCATCGTTAGATTGCATGGAATTCCAGATTCCATTGTTTCAGACAGAGACATGAGGTTTGTGGGCAGATTTTGGGTCAGTTTACAAGCAGCCTTAGGTACTACCTTGAGTTTCAGTACTGCATATCACCCGCAGACGGATGGACAGACTGAGAGGACCAATCAGACTATGGAGGATATGTTGCGGGCATGTGTTCTCGACTTCGGGAAAGACTGGGAGAAGAGTCTTCCTCTGTGCGAGTTCGCCTACAACAACAGTTATCATTCCAGTATCGGGATGGCACCATTCGAGGCACTGTATGGACGGAAGTGCAAGACCCCGATTTGTTGGGAAGAGATTAGTGTTCGGAGTTTTCATGGACCTTCGATCGTCAGTGATACCAGTGAGAAAGTGAAACAGATCGTTGACAGGCTGAAGATTGCAAGAGACCGACAGAAGAGCTACGCAGACCCGAAGAGAAGAGATTTGCAGTTCCAGGTTGGAGATAAAGTGTTTCTCAAAGTCTCACCAACTAGAGGGACTATGAGATTCGGTCAGAAAGGGAAATTGGCTCGGAGGTACATAGGACCATTTGAGATTGATATGCGCGTCGGCGAAGTAGCATACCGATTAATACTACCAGCAGAGTTAGCAGGAGTTCACAAGGCTTTTCATATCTCTATGCTGAGGAAGTACATTCCAGACCCTTCACACGCGCTACATCATGAACCTTTGGATGTTCAGCCAGACGTCACATTTGTGGAGAGACCGAAGAAGATCATTGATACAAAGGAACAGGTTCTCAGGACTAGGACCATTCATTGGGTCAAGGTACAGTGGGAACATCATAGTCCTAGAGAAGCTACATGGGAGCTCAGAGATCAGGTTCAGGAGAAGTATCCACAGTTATTGCCAGAGGTACAACGATTACCAGAGGTGTGTTAGTAATTTGGAGGACCAAATATCCTAAGGGGGGGAGTATGTAACATCCCGTCCCTTAAACCATCGTTAATTATAATTAATTGCTTGATTAGTTAGTAAGTTTGCTTAGAGTCTTAGCGAGTCGGGTTTATCGTATGGATCACGCATGCGAAGTCTCGCGCGAATCCGAGATCGTTTGGATACAGTAGGGGGTGGTTTGCAATTTGGGAAGTTTTCAGGGGTTTTATCGAGATTATGAGTTTTTGTGAGTTTGGGTGCATCGAGTAGATCGCATCATTTCATGAACATTTACCTTCAGTCGCGTTGCAATCCGACGTGTCGAAGGACCTCAAATTAGCATTAAGGATCAAACCCATATTTACACTTAACTAAACCTAATATAAAGCCCCTTCACTCATCTCTTACCTCCTCTCTTTCATTCCACTGTTGCATCTCAACAAACCCAGCCACCATCACTGCCTCCTCACTATCGACACCTCCTGGAGCTCCGTCGTCGCCGGTGAGGCTTCTAATCATCTTCCCCAAGCTTCCAAGTTCACTAATATCCCATTTTCCAAGTTTTCCATCCACCAACAGCTCTAAGGTAGGCTCTCAAGACTTGTAGACTTAGTGAATCCTCTTCCTTTTGGTTAGAAATGAATTAAGGAGACTCACTTCAACCCTTGGCATGCATTTGTAGGAGTGATTTGGGTTTGAGAGTTGTTTTCTCCATCTTTGAGCTTAAAAGAGATTTTCTCCCAAAATTCTCTTGGATTTTCAATTAGCTCTTCATCAAAGGCAAGTTAATGTATATATCATGTTTGATATGTTTGTTTCTCCTTGATTAGTATGTAAAATTGATGATTTAGATTGACCTTGCTCAATTGATACTTTTAATGATTGAAAATATGATAATTATGCTTAATTGCTTAATGAATTGGATTAGGAGGTTAATGACTTGATGAGATGAATGAATGGGCTTAGAATGAACTGGTTATATATATGATTTGATCATATATCAGGTTCATAGAAGAGGAATGGGAATTGGACCCAATTCACCGCAGGAACAGAATCTGTATTCTGTTCCCGCAGTGTATTCGGTCGACCGAAGAAGGGGTCTCGGTCGACCGAAGACACAGGGTCAGGTTCAGTGAGCCTGACCATTTCACTGTTCATGCGATTTTCGCTTACAACTGGAGGTCGACCGAAACTGGGGCAGGTCGACCGGGCATGAGGGAGGTCGACCGGCCAAGGGCGGGGTCGACCGAGGAAACTGCCAGGTACTTTTGTGAAGGGCCTTTTGACCCTGATTTCGGTTGGACTTAGGGGGAACCTCGGCTACCCATTTGGACTCATTTGACTATGTATGATGAATGTCTTGAGCCGACGATTCCTCATGGTTATTCCGGTTGCATCGGGATTCAACCTAACTCAATCTTGAACGGTACGGGACAACGGGATACCCCCTTTAAATCTATGCACGAAGAATGTTCGTCTAGGTATCCTGAACCTTAACCCTTTCGTTGACTGAGTAGGGATGTACGATGTTGCTGGATTAACTTTATACTTAGGATTGGATTGTCTATCGCTTATGATTCCGAATTGTACCGTCTGGTACTGTCTACATGTGATGTACATGTTCATTAGCTTCGTTTGCTTTATTTTGGTTGGGATTATATGATGAACTTAGATGATGAACTTAGGACCCCTTTTGATGTTCCGTTTATTCTGAAGTTTGATGAAAGTGTTGAGGCTAGACGGCTTTAATTGTAAAGCTTGTTGAGAACTACTTATGATGAAAATGCTTTGAAGAAGTTTGAAGGTTTGGTTTTGGATTTGATGATGGAAAAGTAGTTTCTCTATGATTTGAGGAATCTTGTTCACACAAGAAAAGTCTAGTCCCTCACTATTGTATGTTTAGGACTCTTGTGTCAGGCATCACTTAGCTGTAAACGCCCAACACACTTGGGGCACCATTTGTGTGAGGACTTTGGCTTGAACGTCTGCGCAGTACGACTTTTTATTTTTAGATGGATGTACACCATCATCTGATACCCATTCTTTTCTGAAGAAGTTTGTTTTGGTTTTTAAGGGTATAATTCTGATTGCTTGCCGGGGTTTCATCCCGTGCCACTCTACCACAACTCTCATGTTGAGTACGGAGGGTCATGTGAAACTATCCGTGGTGCATTAGCTTTTGTGATTTGCCTATTTGTTAGATGTCTTATGAGTCTGTTTATGATTCGAATGTAATGCATTACTACTTCTGAATGCAATGCATTTCTACTGATCTTGTCTATTGTAATGTCTAATCTGATTCGTCCTGCATATCTATTGATGTTTTATATATATTACTTGCCGACCTTCGTGTCTGATGATATTACTCTTGGTGCATAGGTACCGAGCCTTCCTATTACGAAGAAGAGGAAACGACGGAGGAAGTTCAGGCAGATCAGCCTGATGACTCCGTAGAGTATAGTACGGACGGCATTGTGTAGCCGTGACGACCCCGTACACGAGTGCCTTAATGATACATCTGTTTAGTTTCATCTTTTGGTTCTTTTATCCTTTTGATTAGGCCTAATGTTGTAATTAATATTTTGTTAATAGTCTCAAACTTGAACTCCAGTTATATTATGCAGTAATTGCTCGAACTATACTCTTTTAAGATACCATTTGTATTTACAAGCTTCCGCTATTTGTTACGAGGAAATGTTTATACCTCACAGCGGTCTTCGATCTAATTGGGACACGATTGGGGCTAGGTTGCATTTGATTAAAGGTTTGAAAATTTTTAATTAGCCCTAATTTCACGCATAACCCCGGTTTACATTTTGGGGGCGTGACAAAACCAGCCAACAAAACCAGCATAACACCAAAAAAATAAAAAATCAATGGGATAGATTTCGCCCGAAAAGAACATAAAAATAGCATTCCATATATATATCTTGAAGTCATCTTATTTAAACATGGATCAATGGCCACAAATAGATTTGGTTGGGTGAAGTATACATTTTTATCCAAGGACTTTCCACTCTGTTGTAAAAAATCCTCAGAAAATGCTTTACGGCAAAAGAGAGACAATTAATTGGTTGAATAGGTATTGTGTTTTGTTTACATAGCGTTTTCATCGGGGCCTCACAATTGTAAACAAGGGTCTGGGAGTCCTTATCTTCACTAGTAGGACCAATGCCGATAGCGTGTTATTTTTCACGTGGTGAAAAATGAGTAGTGCTGATAGATTATCAATTAAAGGATACAAGTAGAGAGAACAAGTGATAGAATTAATAGCTCTAGTGTTGATTAATGTGGTCAGTCATTTTGTTTTATAATAAAAACTTATTATTTATTTTGCGAAGATAACAATTAATTGTTTTAGATTACAGCTGATCCCCTTTCAATCACAATCCATATCTTATAAGACAATCCTGAGGCTGATTGTGTAATATACAAAATTGTAAAATATTCTTGATGGATTGGTGGTAATCCTCAAGGAAAGCAATGTCTAATCCTTTTCTTTGTGTCTACAGGTCCTTTGGCTTCTTGTAAAGATATATCAGAGATTGTCTTCTCCCGATTACTTGAGCATTTGCCAGTGTCTAATGTTCTTGGATGATCCTGAAGGTGTGGCTAGCATATTGGAAAAGCTTCTGCAATCTGGCAATAAGGTATTTGTTTTGTTAGCATTTGATCCTTTATTTGCTTGAATGCTTAATTTACAGCAATACCTATGTGCTTTGCAGGATGATGCTCTTCTAGCCTTCCAGATAGTTTTTGATCTTATAGAGAATGAGCACCAGGCATTTCTTTTAAATGTAAGAAACTGCCTCCCTGGCCCCAAATCTCAGGCTTCAGAGACAGTTGAACGTGAAAACATTGGACCAGATTCTGCTCAAGTATTGCAGTTTCTATGGAGGATGTTCACGTGATGGATGGAGCTAATGCTCCTGATCTAACTATACAAGAAATGAATCCAAATGAAGTTGCTTACGTGGAGAGGTTGACAAAAATCAAAGGGATTTTGTCAGGCGAGACTTCAATACGCTTAACACTGCAGTTCTTGTATAGCCACAATAGGTTAGACGTTCATTCATTAATCAGTTTGTAGATTTCTTTATATTTTAAATTTCAAGCAGTTTGATGGGAGCCCCTCCTAATTGTCTTTAGAGATAATTTATGCTAAGAGAAATTATATAGGTCGGACCTTCTGATTTTGAAGACAATAAAACAGTCAGTTGAAATGAGGAACAGCGTTTGCCACAGTGCGGCTATTTATGCCAATGCGATAATGCATGCTGGAACAACTGTGGATACTTTTCTTAGGGAAAACCTGGTGATTGAAATCCTACCCTTTTATCACATGTTGACTGGTTCCCTTTTGTAATTTGAAACTTTGTGGTTTTAATATTAAATATTCGAGCTTTTGTGGCTTGGTAGGACTGGCTGAGTAGAGCTACGAAAACTGGCGGCTAAATTCAGTGCTACCGCTGGCCTAGGTGTTGTACACCGCGGTCACCTTCAGCAAGGCAGCTCCCTTATGGCGCCTTACTTGTCTCAAGAGTGGTGCTGCAGGAGGCACAAGTCCTTACTCAGAAGGTGGGTCTCTCTATGCTCTAGGTCTTATTCATGCAAACCATGCCGAGGCATCAAACAATTCTATCGTGAAAGCCTATATATGCGGTACAAATGTTGAGGTAACCACACCCCCACCAACAGAAAAAAAAGAAGGAAACGTATATACCTTGCTTTGTTCATAAATTTCTTTTCCAAACGAGATCATGGTCTTTATTACAAGTCTTAAGCAGCCGAGTTTGATGCCTTGCAGGTTATCCAGCATGGGGGCATGCTTAGGCCTTGGTTTGGCAGCTCTCGGAACAGCAGATGAGGAGATATATGAGGATGTAAAAAATGTTCTGTACACTGATAGTGCTGTGGCTGGGGAAGATCAGTATGGGTTTACTTATGGTTGGAACTGCAAGCGAGAAGGCAAGCCAAATGCTTGCGTATGCACATGACACGCAGCATGAGAAGATCATTAGGTAAGTCGAGCCTTCAGACCTTGTACAGGGACTTTCAATCATTTACAGAGCATCTCTTTAATTGATCATCGATTATGTTTGTAGAGGATTAGCCCTTGGTATTGCTCTCACAGTCTATGGAAGAGAAGAAGTAGCAGACACGCTGATTGAGCAACTGACTCGGGATCAAGATCCAATACTGCGTTATGGTGGTATGTTTGCACTGGCACTGGCCTACAGAGGAACTGCAAACAACAAGGCGATTCGCCAGCTACTGCACTTTGCTGTGTCAGATGTGATTGATGATGTAAGGAGGACAGCTGTTCTTGCCCTTGGATTTCTTCTATACTCTGAGCCTGAACAGGTAAGTCTTGATTTTTCTCCTTCCAATTTGTTGATGTAAGGTCTTAGTTGGTGTTTAATTTCTTAAGAGTTCTCTTCAGTATTATTTCTTATATGTTATCCAGACCATGTGATGACTAACTGAAGGCTTTAAGTTTTTCCTTACTAGTTCTAGAAGTGTTTGAAGCTCAAGGCTTGCCCTGGGGCAACGTGTACCCAAAACACCTCAGGGCTCAAATCTAAGGCAGGCTCTTGGAGGTGTTTGAGGCTTATGCCATGAGGCTTGCCTTTGGATGAAGCAATTTCCATATTTCCCTGAGGCTCCACTTAAGAGGGGTAGTTTGCATTTGGGACACACATATTTGAGGCTTATGTCTCAATTGAAGCATACTTTTCAGTCATGAGCTAGATTTGGGGGTTGTACAACTCATTACGACATCTTCCTTTCGAGAAAAGGGTGGGGACAGTAGTGTGTGGGGAGATTTCCAGAACCACAGGATTAAGCTGATCACAGCCATCAGATGAGACTAAGCACTCTCACGTGCCATCCGCGTGCCATCCACGTGGCACCAAGCTCACACCGGCTACCGGGACAGGAGGTCCGGCCGAAGTCAGGCAGCTCCGGGCCCTTAGTGCCGAATTGGCCCACCTCGGGCGTCATCTCGGCAAGGAGCTCCACCTCGGCTGAGCCACCCCGGGTACCATCTCGGCAGAAAGTCCCACCTCGGCTGAAGAAGCCGGGACAGAAGCCGAAGCAAGAGAGAACCTTCACATGCGCCCCTCATCCCCCACGTCATCAGGCACGTGGGGGGATAGGGGCACGAGCTAGTGGGACAGACGCGACATCCAGCCGCCCACAATCCTCGCCAGATCCCTGACAGAACGGCATCCAGCGGCTGAGGCCACATCAGGGCAGGGCCCGAGGGCAGATCCGCTGGTACCCCTACCGCCAAAGGCGCCCAACAGGATCTGGCCCAACAAGATGTGCATTAAATGCGATGTGGGCTGACCCGACGGGCATTTAATGCATAGTGGGCTGGATTGGACCACAATTAATGCAATGTGGGCTGATCATGACTTCCCAGTCAAATCACGGGACCCACCCCACAATATCTCCCAAAGATACGATCTAAACTCTATAAATAGAGGCTCAAGCCATCATCCAAGGTACGCCTAATCTCATTCACAGAGCCCTTACTCTGCCTCTCTTCTCCCTCTCCTTCCATTGTTCCAGTTCTCATACTGACTTTGGCATCGGAGAGCCTTGTGCTGCCAGCAGCCAGGGTCCTCTGACGTGTTTTCCTTTCTTCCTCCTCAGGTCCAGTCGGAGCCACAGCAATCTTCATCCAAGCCACCCGAATCAAGGGTCCTAATCACTGCTTTAAAGTCCTTAATTTTTAGGCACTTACAACTAGCCCAAGTGGTACCAGAATTCGCTTCCTTGAGTATAAGAGAATGAGATCTCAGGTTCGAATCTCTGGGGAGGCCCTCCAGGATAGCTTGACATCCCTGGGGACAAATAAACAATAGGCGCTCACCAGGATAGCTTGACACCCCTGGTCGAGTCCGTCTCAAATGACCGCCGGCCTTTTTGTAGGAGGGTAGGATTTCATTCTGGAGTACCTGACACCTCCCCACGGGGAATAGGCGGGGCCCAGGGCCCCGGGCCTATTGTATACACTTCAGGAGACGGGCTCCCTAATCATGCATTTGTCCCGGGCAGGAGCGTGTCACGTACCCAGGGGCCTCCCCAGGAGTCGATCCCATGACCTCACCTTAAAGTGATTTATGGACTTTCCCTGGTACCACTTGAGCTAGTCGTGGGGAGGTGTCAGGTACTCCAGAATGAAATCCTACCCTCCTACAAGTAGTTTTAAGAAAAAAAAATATTTAAAGAAAATTTGGAATTGTTGAACCCTAGTTAAATCATTTAAACTTTTAAAATGGTTTGTGTATCTCCTCTATTTATTTCAATACACTCAATATTTTAGCACTTATTTATTTATTGAAAAAGATCCCGAGGCTTATACCCGACGTGTTGAGGATTATAACTCATGCTTTGGGCCATTGGAATGCCTCAACTAGGAACATCGACATGTACCTGAAGATGGGATATACACATGCATTTCTAGTTTCGGATGTGGAACTGGTATTTCATTTTTGCAATGGTTGTAGTAGAGCTGAGAATGTTGAGGTGGATGTGTGGTAAAACTAGGAAGGATAAAATTAAAAATGAGCGCTTTCGAAAGCATTTAGAGGTAGCATCAATGTCACGACCCGACTTCCGGGCCCCTGTCAGATTCCGGGTTGCGACTCTCTGGCAACAGCTACCGAACATAAATTAAATAAATTCATTAAAGTAATGAGCATCTGCTCACCTTAATATTCTATTGTTTCATCTCACTGGCAACAACTACGAAACATAAATTAAATAAATTCATTAAAGTAATGGGCATCTGCTCACCTTAATATTCACTACTAAAAAAAGGACATTTTATATCGGTTACAAAAACTGCCTTATATCGGTTTTTAATATAACCGATATAATATCTTTCATCAATGTTTTTTATATCGGTTAATATTTTTTTATATCGGTTACTTTTTTTTTATATCGGTTATATAGTAACCGATATAATAATCGCTATATATAATATCAGTTAACACATATGTGATATAATAATCGCTGTGTTTTATATCGGTTATTACAAAACCGATATTATATGCTTTCCCAGAAAACCGATACTAACGATGAAACCCACTTTTGCTCGTTTTTTCTTCCAACTTTATTTTTCCCCTCCCGCGATTTGCCCTCCCCTTTTCCCTCTTTTCCTCACTCATTTGTTTCTTATCTCCTCTCATCTCCATCGTCGCTCAGTCTCTCCCGAGCTCTGCCCACCCACTCGTCATCGTCAACATCTCCGACCACTACACCTGCGTCAAATCCCAATCCAACGCCTCCTCCGCTCCCCTTACCAACAATGAGAGTGGCGGCCCACCTCCCCCTCGTATCTTCGGCTGCATCATCGGCATCCAGAGGGGATGATTTGTCGAGATCTTCAACAGCTAGCTTCGAACTCCTCTTCGACCCACCACCGACTCTCTCGACCGCGCATTCCTCCTCAAAAAGCTCGAGCTCTCTAATCCTTTCTTCCTTCTACATTATAGGGTTTCTTTTTCCTTTTTCCTCTCTGTATATCTCATGAGGTTTTGCCCTTTTTCTTGGTGCCCTAATTGAATGGATTTCATCGAATAGTTGAGATGCATCAAGTTGATTTCATCGTGGCAGTGATTTTTTTTTTCACGTTTTTGCTTTCTCTAGTTTTTTTTTTTTTTTTTGTTGGGTTAGGGTTAGGATTTTGTTTGGTATGCTTTTTGAATTTTTTTTTAATGTGAATGTGTGAATTAGATAAGAAGGTGTTCCCTGAGTTCTACATTCTCGGTTGGTATTCACTGGAAGCGATGATGCGCAGGAGTCGGATATGCAGATCCATAGAGATCTTTCTTTCATGCTTGAGGACAACCTTTCCATTCCCCAAAAGGTTGAAGGTACTGATTCTATCTTGTGAACTGAAACCCAACTATTCTTTTGAGCTTTCATGCTATGTTCATAGGCAGATCTATTCGAAAATAGCGTGTTCTTATTTGCATGCTTGAATGGCATTATTGGGTTCCATTCTAGGAGTCTGGTTTGACGTGGCACCCTGTAAAAGTAAAGTTGTTCAATGAATATTAATCTGTCATGAGGTCTGAATATTTAATCAGTTATATACTTATATGACCTCTTTTAATACAAGATATGATATTATGTAAGAAGAATTTTGTGATATTTGCTTCAAGGATATGCAGTGTCGTCAATCTTCAAAGTATCTGAAAGCAGGACTAGCTTTGGTGATTCAGACCATTGATGTCTTGTGGATCATATTGTAGGTGCAGAAAATAATGACCCACAATAAGGAGGTGCCTTATAGGACTTATCCGAGAAGATGGTGGTAATTGGGGTTGACTGGATGCCGTCCGAAAGCCTGAAAAGGAAGAACACACGGTCAGAGGACCCTGGCCTGGGCGGCGCAAGGCTCTCCGATGCCAAAGTCAGTGTATGAACTGGAACGAAGGTAGGAGAGGAAGAAGAGAGACAGAGTAACGGCTCTGATATGGAAAAATGGCCTACCTCAGATGGTGGGTTGAGCCTCTATTTATAGAGTTTGAATCGTATCTTTGGTAGATATTGTGATGTGGGTCCCACGATTTGACTGGGAAGTCACAATCAGCCCACATTGCATTAACTGTGGTCCAATCCAGCCCACTATGCATTAAATGTCCGTCGGGTCAGCCCACATCGCATTTAATGCACATCTTGTTGGGCCAGATCCTGTTGGGCGCCTTTGGCGGTAGGGGTACCAGCGGATCTGCCCTCGGGCCCTGCCCTGATGTGGCCTCAGCCGCTGGATGCTGCTCTGTCATGGATCTGGCGAAGATTGCGGACGGCTGGATGTCGCGTCTGTCTCACTTGCTCGTGCCCCTATCCCCCCACGTGCCTGATTACGCGGGGGATGAGGGGCGCCTGTGAAAGCTTTCTCGTTTCGGCTCCTGTCCCGGCTTCTTCAGCCGAGGTGGAGCTTTCTGCCGAGATGATGCCAGGGGTAGCTCAGCCGAGGTGGAGCTCCTTGCCGAGATGACGCCCGAAGCGGGTCAGTTCGGCGTCAGGGCCCGGAGCTGCCTGACTTCGGCCGAGCCTCCTGTCCCGGTAGCCGGGGTGAGCTTGGTGCCACGTGGGTGGCACGAGGATGGCACGTGAGAATGCTTAACCTCATCTGATGGCTGCGATTAACTTAATCCTGTGGTTCTGGAAATCTCCCCACACAATTGCCCCCTAGCTTTTGACCTCTGAAGTGTGCTAGCCTTTAGGGTTTGAAAGCTAGAAGAATCCGTCTGGGGATACTGTGATCATTACTCGTGTCGCTTCAACTCTTCATGCCTGGTGTCGCTTCAACTCTTTACGGCTGATGTCGCTTCAACTCTTTATGGCTGATGTCGCTTCAACTCTTTAAAGCGATAAATGCCCTGCCCCTTTTCGCCTTGGGAACCGGGCTGACGGCTACACGCGTAGCCTCTGCGCTGATTGCGTTGTCTCATTGATTGACGGGCACGGGCTTCGAAGTGCTTCTTCGAATTCGGAGGCGGTACCCAAATGAGGGTTCCCTCTTCTATAAATAGGGTCGTCCCCTTTCTTTTCTTGCTTCTGACTTCTCTCGCCTTCGCCTCTGTTTTTACTTTCGATCCCTGCTCTGGTGCTGAAGATCTGTTCGAGGAAGACGACCGTAGAACGCGCCTGGATCTGCTTTCGATATGCTTGTCGCTGTAAGTCGCTTTGTCCTCCTGTCTGGTTCCATTTGGGGTTTTTCGGTTTCTAGGGTTTCCCTTTGTCGTCGCCCCTTCTTGTCATGGGCACCCCTAGATTCAGGGTAGATTCCGATGAGGGCTTAGCCGAGCTTAGGGCTGCCTTCGAAATTCCGGAGGGAGTCCTCCTAAAACCGGCAGATCTTGGCGACGCTGCCTCGTATCGCTGCTACGGCGGCTGGATGCCATTCCCTCTGATCTCTGTGATCGAGGGTGGGGTCAGGTTTCCCCTGCACCCCTTGCTTAGGGCTTGCCTTAGCCTTTGGTCCCTCACCCCGGGTCAGCTGATGCCCAATGGCTACAAAGTCATCATGGGCACAGCAAAGCTGAACGAGATCTTGGGGACCAACCTAGGCCCTCACGACATCGAGGACACTTACGATATCTGCAAGGCTGGGGAGGGAAGATACTATCTCCGTGTGAAGCCGCAGCGAAGGGGCTTCGTCCTCGCCTTGGAGGATTCGAGTAAGAACGCTGAGGAAGATTTCTTCTGCGTCTCGGGGGACTGGGAGTTCGGCCCAGGTGAAGACAGGAGGCTGTCGGTCCCACGTCGCCCGGGGGAAGTCCCAAGTAATTATCGCTGCTTTTCTCTCTTACTGTTTTGTTTATCTTACTGATGCCGAGCTAACACTTTTATTGCCTGTCAAGCAGAGGTGGGTGCTAGGCGACGCCGAGCTGCTAGCGAAGGTTGGAGGAGGAACACCGTCGATATCAACAAGGTCGAGCGGTACAAGGGGCACGAGACCAGGTCTGCTTGGAAGCTACTTGGGTACAAGCCGAGGTATCGAGGCCACTACCACCGGACTGGAATACCTGAGGCGGACGAGACACACCCTGGCCGTCCGACGGTATCAGTTGCGGTGTTCAGCGGGATCCCCTTGACCGATCCTATTGCTGACCGAATTGCGTCTGGAGCTGAGGCGTCCACTTCTGATCCGGAGCTGCCGGACTTGTCGCAGATAGTGGAAGCTTACATCTCTGATCGAGAAGAGGACATGGAGGGAAGCTCGAGGGAGCTTGCCGTCAGGGACCTGGCTGCCAAGTTTAGGCAAAGGTCAGCATCTTCCGGGGCTCCGTCGCCTGCTGGCACTCGTGCTGCTTCGGGTCCGGTGGGCGCGGGCGCTCCCTCCGCTCCTGCCCCTGTCTCGAGTGGGGGAGCCCGGCAACGCTCGCCGGACCGCTCGAAGGAGGGGTCCCCGCCCAGGAAGAAGTCCAAGGTGGGGGAGAAGAGCTCGAAGGCTGATCTGCAGTTGAGGGGCAAAACTCCTGAACGAGCCCCTGGGGCCAAAGCTCCAGCTGAGAAGGGAGGCGAGAAGAGCGCGCCCAAGGAAAAGAGTGTACCAGCCGAAAAGAGTGCGCTGGTCAGCAAGTCGGCTGTTAGTCCAGCGCGCGAGTCTCTCGTTTCGGCGGGACAAGGGTCCGGACCGGCCTCTGGGCCCCGAACTGCCCCAGCGCCGTGGAGGCCAAAAATGGAAACATCTACCGGCAAACCCCTGAGCGTCGACGACCGATTGCTGGGAAATGCCGAGGTGATTGGGGCTCTCGCTAAGGCCTGTGCGCTGCCAAGGGACATGGAGGCGCACGATAGGTTCGAGGATGAGGGCCTGATGGTCTCGGCGATCCAGGATAGTCTTCGGGTAAGCGTCTGCAACGCTTTTCTTCATTCTTCAGATATCTTAGTCGAACCTAACTTTCTGTTTTCATTTGCAGAACGTGCAGAGGCTCCTAACTGTGATGGGAAGGAGGGATAGGAGCGCTGCGAGAATAACCCGCCTGGAGTCCGAGCGGGAAAAACTGAGGAAGGAGCTGGACGAACAGCGGAAGGAAACGGAGGAGCTGAAGGTGGCCAGTGCTGGAGAGTCCGCTCGGTTGGCATCAGCTCTGACTGAGAACGCCGAGCTTTCGTCCAGGGCCAACCATATGAAAGGCGAGCTTTGGATGAAGAACAAGAAGACCGCCGAACTGGAGTCCGAGCTGGCTAGGTCGAAGGCCGAATCTGCTGCTGAGGGGACGAGGCTGCGTGGGGAGGTCTTGGCTGGTCGCGCCGAGAGGGAGAAGTTGGTGAAGGAAAAGGCCTCTCTTCAGGCCGAGGCCCAGTCAGCCTTCCAGGAGGGGGTAGATCGAGCCACCGAGCTGTACGAGAAGCAGGTGGAGGAGATCACCGCAATCTTATTCGAGGAAGGATGCCTGGCCGCACTGAGACGTGCGGGGGTCCCTGAAGACCATCCCGTCTATCAGGACCTGCCGAAATATTCGGATCTGGATCCGGAGCCGAGCCCCGCGCCTGCCACTGATAGTGCCCCGGCTGAAGCTCCTGTAGTCGCTTCTGCTCCGGAAGATGTTGCAGCTGCCCCTGTCTCGAGCGATGCTCCGGTCGCCAGTGAGGTTCTGGCTGCGCCTCAGGGTGAGACCTCTTCTGCTCCCGGTTCGGCTGAGTGCCAGCCGAAGCCCCTTCTGCCTGCGATGCTCCAAGCGAGGCCCCTGTCTCGGCCGAAGCCTCCGGCCGCTTGGAAACGGTGATTGACCTGGTCGAATCGCCGAGACCGGAGTAGCTCTAGGTCTTTCTTTTGTAATGTTTCTGCTTCTTGGCTTTGTAGTTCTCTCCATTATTAATGAAAAGGCTTCTTTACTTGTGCGTTTTCTCTTTGCATTTGTCCCTCTTTCATTTCTGTATGTGCAATGAACGGTGTTAAATGCCTTTACTGTATGGCGTGGCCCTTGAGGTAGAAAGAGTCAAACTGTCAGTGCTGACTCTCCGTATTCTGGAGACCATAAGTAGCAATAAACAAGGTGGCGCAGCCGTCGAGAGAATCGGACGGATGTCTCCACGTGGCGTCACAAGGATCGCTGGTCAACAGCCGTGCATCCCTAGCAACGCGTGGGAGACTTCGCCTTCATAACTTCTTTCGGAGATCGGGCCCTTCTTCTCCCTATAAATAGGGATGGATAGCTCGCCATGGGAGAAGAAAAGAACTTAGCTGTAGGAACTATGCCTGGGAGATGTCCGAAATTGTATGATCCGGGGGGAACCCGTGCTTCAGTGGAGGGTCCTCCCCGAGGGGGGAGGCCCGTCGTGGTCTGCGCGCTCTCTGAAGATGTTCCTCGTGGTCCCCGCGCCCTCTGAACGCGGGTCCACGGCCATCCGTCCCTGGCCAGACAGAGTGAGGATGCGTTGCACCGTAGCGCTGCAACGTAACCGGGGGACGGTGGCGCCTTCTCGTCCGACACGACCCTGTGCGCCCGTCGTACGGAAGGCGGGATGAGGTCCTGTTGTACCGGGAGGTTTCTTCAAGCTTGGCTGGTCGATTGGCCGCCGAGGGTGTTGCAGTGCTCCGAGGGGTTCAGGGCCTTCTGAACTGGAGGGCTCTATGATCGCTTTGGTCTAACCAACCACAGCGTATTGTAGAGCTCACTGAAATTATGCATCGCTCAGTCTCCAGGTGTCGATCCGACGTCTTCGACGTCTTCGATCCAGAGACTCCCAGTGGCTTTATTTTCTGTTTTTAGAGGACTGCGATCCTCCTCTCTGTATTTTTCTTTGTTCTGTAGCTCTTGTAATAAAGTAGCTTTCAATGAATAAAATGGCAGACTTTATGCAATCTGTTTTTCTTGTATTGTTCTGAAACACTTTCTGTGCTGTGTCTGAGTGCTGGCACTGACCTTGGCCGAACTTCCTCGCGCCGAGGTGTTCCGGATTGTAGGAAACGGCTGGCTTGAGTGTCAAGAACTCCAGGCCACTTCCAAGGTGTATGTATCTGTTCCGGCTGAGCGCGAACTCGAAGCCTTCTCCATAGCCCAAGGCTAGGAGCTTTAGGAAAAGACCGAGTCCGGCTCGAGGTCATTTCCAGGGCGGAGGACCTATCCCGGCTGAGTATGAACTCGAAGCCTTCTCCATAGCCCAAGGCTAGGAGCTTTAGGAAAAGACCGAGTCCGGCTCGAGGTCTAGTCCATGGCGGAGGACCCATCCCGGCTGAGTGTGAACTCGAAGCCTTCTCCATAGCCCAAGGCTAGGAGCTTTAGGAAAAGACCGAGTCCGGCTCGAGGTCTAGTCCAGGGCGGTGGGCCCATCCCGGCTGAGTATGAACTCGAAGCCTTCTCCATAGCCCAAGGCTAGGAGCTTTAGGAAAAGACCGAGTCCGGCTCGAGGTCTAGTCCAGGGCGGTGGGCCCATCCCGGCTGAGTATGAACTCGAAGCCTTCTCCATAGCCCAAGGCTAGGAGCTTTAGGAAAAGACCGAGTCCGGCTCGAGGTCTAGTCCAGGGCGGTGGGCCCATCCCGGCTGAGTATGAACTCGAAGCCTTCTCCATAGCCCAAGGCTAGGAGCTTTAGGAAAAGACCGAGTCTGGCTCGAGGTCTTTTCCAGGGCGGTGGGCCCATGCTGTCGGAGTCAGTCAGAGAGAGACAAGTTGATAAAAATGTGAACGCTGCTTTGATTGATTCTGAGATTCATTACAGCTTTTAGTGATAAAATTTCTTTAGGTGGGATGCATTCCATGGCCTCGGCAGTGGCTTGCCCTCTAAGTCTTCGAGCTTGTAGGTTGACTTTCCGGCTAGTGAAACTACTCTGAACGGGCCATGCCAGTTCGGGGCAAGCTTCCCCTCGTTTGGTTCTTTGTCAGCTGGCAAGGTCTTCTTCAGAACCAGCTCTCCTGCAGAGAATCTTCTTTCTCTGACGTTTTGATTGTATGCCCTGACTAACCGTTGCTGATAGTCGGTCAGTTTCAGGGCTGCTGCTTCTCGTCGTTCGTCTGCCAGCTCCAGCTCCATTGCCAGGTTCGTCTCATTCCGGCCTTGGTCGACCAGCTCTGTCCTCAGGGTAGGAAGGCCAATCTCCAAGGGAATGACCGCCTCCATCCCGTAGGCCAGAGAGAAAGGTGTTGCAGAAGTGGACCTCCTTGGAGTTGTCCTGTATGCCCACAGCACGCTCGGAAGCTCCTCTGTCCATCTGCCCTTGGCCTTGTCCAGTCGCTTCTTCAGGCCGTCCAGGATCACTTTGTTGGAGATTTCCGCCTGGCCATTACTCTGTGGATATGCCGGGGTGGAGTAATGGTTTCTGATGCCATGCTCTTGGCAGAAATCTCTGAAGGATTTGGAATCGAACTGAGTTCCGTTATCCGAAATCAGGGTCCGGGGGATGCCGAACCTCGTGAGGATGTTTTTCCAGACGAAGTTCCTGGAGTCCCTGTCCGTGATGGAAGACAACGGTTCAGCCTCTATCCACTTGGTGAAGTAGTCCGTAGCCACTATCAGCCATCTTTTGTTCCCTGGAGCTCGGTGAAGAGGCCCCACAATGTCCAGGCCCCATTGAGCGAAGGGCCATGGACTGGAGAGGGGGCTCAGATCCTGCGCTGGCTGATGGAGTGAGTGGGAGAACTTCTGGCATTTCTCGCATTTTCTGGCGTAGACCTGGGCGTCCTTCTGCATGTAGGGCCACCAGTAACCCTGGCTGATGGCTCTGTAGGCCAACGACCGACCTCCTATATGGCTGCCGCATATTCCTTCGTGGATCTCGTACAGGAAGTCGTCCACCTTGGTCGGGTGGACGCATTGGAGGTATGGACCTGTGAAAGACTTCCTGTAGAGTTTGCCTTCTGGAGAGAGCCAAAAGCGGGCTGCCTTGAGCCTGATCTTGTGGGCTTCAGTCTTGTCCTCGGGGAGCTGGTCATCCTTCAGGTAGGCGACGATTGGATCCATCCAGCTGGGGCCGAGGTCAGCACAGAGGACAAGCCGAGATGACTGGAGTTCTAGACTTGACCTTGATACTGACCCGACCTCGATGGTCCTCTTCTTTCCTGCTTCGACAGCGGAGGCCAGGTTTGCAAGCGCATCTGCGTGCGTGTTGGTATCTCGGGATATTTGCCTGACCTCGGCTTTCTGGAATTGGGAGAGTAGCTTTTTCGCAAGGGCTAAGTAGGCCGCCATCCTGTCGTCCCGGGCCTGATAGTCTCCAGCGAGCTGGCTAGTCACCAGTTGGGAGTCGCTGAAGATCTCCAGGTGCTGGGCTCCGAGGATTTGGGCGCTGTTCAACCCTGCAATCAGTGCTTCGTACTCTGCCTCATTATTTGTCGCTTTGAAGTCCAGGGTGAAAGCCTGCTCTATGACCAGTCCTTCTGGCAATTGGAGAACTATGCCGGCGCCAGCTCTCTTGGAGGTGGACGACCCGTCGACAAAGATCTTCCATGCCGAGGTGGGAGACTGCTGGACTTCTGTTTCTACTGGCTCTTGCCCTGTGCCCCCCAGTGCCGTGCCGAGCTGGGTCGGAGCCGGGTTGGGGCAGGCGAATTCGACTATGAAGTCGGCCAGAATCTGGGCTTTGATCGCAGTTCGGGGACGGTACTGTATGTCATATTGCCCCAGTTCAACTGCCCACTTTGATATGCGCCCTGAAAAGTCAGCTTTTTGAACAATGAACGGAGTGGGTGCTCCGTGATCACCACAA